>CM045892.1:7375000-7522500 GCA_025169545.1 Anguilla japonica | reverse complement strand
AAGCGATACGTCGAGGAACGCGGCCGGGTCGTAAATCAGCTCGGCAGAGGAGAACATACAGTGAGGAGAGCTGATAAACTAGTAGGCCCCATATTTCACCGTCCCGTCGAGGCGGACGGGGGGAGGCGGACGGGGGGGGTGTCTTTCGGAGCAGATTTACGGCCGAGGAGGTGTCGCGTGTTCCCCTGGGGGCTAGCAGCCTGGCTGCTGGCCCCACCTCCCCCTGTCAGCTCTGGCAGGACCCGACTGACCCAGCCCACACCACGCCCATGAACTACACCTCCACCTGATACCGACGCACTCGATAACCCCTCCCCTCCCCAACGGCTTACACCTTGAACTGCCATGGGAACCAGGGAGCGTAGTTGTCTGAGTTCAGGGAGCGTCCTCGCTTTACCTCCACCCATGGGAAACGAAGGTGCCCGCCACCACCCAAGCCCAGGAAGCGTCCTCGTTTTACCTGACGGGGGCACCCCATGCGGTCTGAATTCAGGGAACATACTCTCTGTCATGCCCCAAGGGAAAACAAACACCGCCACCATGCTCTCTCGAGTTCAGAGAGCATCCTCATTTAACCTCTTCCTGCAAAAAACAAAGACTCCCAGCAGCTGTCCAAGTTCGGGGGGGGGCGATCAATATTTTACCACGCTACTGAGAAAAACAAAGACTGCCCATGACCATCTGAGTTCAGGGATCACCCTCGTTTTACCATCTACTGTGAAAAACGAAGACTCCCCAGAGCGTCTTTGTTCAGGGGGCGTCTTCATTTTACCAGCTCCCATGAAAAATGAAGGCTTCCCAGAGCATCTTTGTTAAGGGGTCGTCTCCGTTTTACACACTGCCGTGAAAAATGAAGGCTCCCCACAGTGTCTTTGTTCACAGGACGTCTTCGTTTTACCTGCTCCTGTGAGACCAGGGGGGCGTCCGTGTTTTACCGAAACCCGTGAAAAGCAAAGCCTCCTCCGCCACTCCCTCCAGGGACATTCCCACTGCCCTTTTTTTTTTACGGTCCCCAAAGGGCGGCAGACAGGGTGAGGCCACTGGAGAACCTTTGCATACCGGCTCACCCTGAGCGATCGTGCACTCCGTATTCAAAAAGGCACGGAGGGAAAATTCTTTCCATATGTGTAAGGGCCGAAAGCCGAATACTCACACACCCCTCCCCAGCCCCCCCCCCCATTTTTTAAAAAAAGTCTATGACCTTTCCCCCCCACTTAATGGTAATAGTTTTTCCCCCCACCGCTTAAACAAATTATAGACAGAGCCGTGTATTCCTTATAAACACATCACTAACTACAATATTAAGAGATTAAAAAAACAAATAAAAACAAACGGCGAATCAAGTCCCCGCTGCCTCCCAGCTAGCCGCTAAACATTACCGTCTGTTGGCCCCCTGGCCCCCTGCACTTCAGCTAAGTGTAGGAGCCCTTTGATTGATGATGTCACAGGGCAAAGGTCGCGGAACCCTGGGCAGACACCTAATTCATTATATCCTCCGCGAGGCCCTCTACAAGAGGGAGAGAGAGGGAGGGAGAGAGGGAGGGAGAGAGAGAGAGAGAGAGAGAGAGAGAGAGAGAGGGAGAGAGAGAGAGAGAGAGAGAGAGAGAGAGAGAGAGAGAGAGAGAGAGGAGAGAGAGAGAGAGAGAGAGAGAGAGAGAGGAGAGAGAGAGAGAGAGAGGAGAGGCAGAGAGACGAGAGGAGAGAGAGAGAGAGAGAGAGAGAGAGAGAGAGAGAGAGAGGAGGAGAGAGAGCGGAGAGAGAGGAGAGAGAGAGGGAGAGAGAGCGAGAGAGAGAGAGAGAGAGAGAGAGAGAGAGAGAGAGAGAGAGCGAGCGCTTGGCCGGAGCACGGCTCACACTTCAGGAAAAGATTCATCATTTGCACAGCTGGACAGACGGTAGTGCTGGCAGCAGACCGTGGCAGTGGTGGTGCAGGGGGCAGTTCTACTGTAAGACTGGGAAATTCGCTCGCACCCCTCCCCACCACCCCACCACCACCAACACTGCGGACTGCTGGGAGGAGCCGGGCGGAGGGCTTTCCCAGCAGGCACGGCGCGGGAAGACGCTCGTCGATGGGAGAGAGAGGCGATTGGCAGTACGACAGGGACCATACTGCACTAGGCGAGGGGAAGCCGAACTGAAAGAAAGCGATCTTAATACGCCATTTAATCCTCTCCATAAGTCCAGAGGTTAGATGTCTAATTCCGCCAATAAATCTGTTTGCAGATCTCTGCCGACATGATGGAGGAGACAGACGCAGCATCGGGAGGGAAGGGGAGGACGACACAGCCTCTCTTACACCTCCACCTTCCAGTTTGGCAATTTGGAAAATTCCTTTATTTGATTTTGACTCAGTCAATTCAGAAAATTAGTTGAAATTCTGTCTGTTACAGCCTGATTGTCAGTTTGCAGTGGATTCAAATGAACTGAAATGCAGTGGATTCAAGTGAACTGAAATGCAGCAGATTCAAAATGAACTGAAATGCAGTGGGTGCAAGTGAACTGAAATGCAGTGGATTCAAGTGAACCGAAATGCAGTGGATTCAAATGAACTGAAATGCAGTGTATGCAAGCGAACTGAAATTCAGTGGATGCAAGTGAACTGAATTGCAGTGGATTCAAATGACCTGAAATGCAGTGGATGCAAGTAAACTGAAATGCAGTGGATGCAAGGGAACTGAATTGCAGTGGATGCAAATGAACTAAAATGCAGTGGATGCAAGTGAACTGAAATGCAGTGGATCCCAATTACAGTGTTCTGAAATGCAGTGGATTGCAATTACAGTAACTGAAATGCAGTGGATGCCAATTACATTAACTGAAATGCAGTGGATGCCAATTACAGTAACTGAAATGCAGTGGATGCCAATTACAGTAACTGAAATGCAGGGGATGCCAATTACAGTAACTGAAATGCTCTGGATGCAAATGAGCCAAGTGCAGACTGCAAGGCATCCAAGGACTCCTGCGACGAGCTCCCACTCGCCTCCCCCAGTTAAAAAGCTAGCGCGGGGCAGATATGGGCGTTTCGCGTTTATGTAACTGTCGCTGGGGGCGTGTCGTCACGGTTGCGTATTCGTCTGGCTGGCCCGCGAAAGCGTTCAGCCCGACGCCGACTGCCTGTCACCCCGGACCCGCTCTCTTTGAAGTCTGGTTCTGCCCGCGGAGGAGGCCATCAACACCGCGGGCTAACGCCACGGGCAGACGAGACCCAAACTACCCGCGCTCCTGAAAAACGAAAAAAAGTAAAGAAAAAAAGGTAATAAAAGAAAAAGCAGGAAAACGAGCGGCGGTAGAAAACACCGCCCCGTTAGCCGTAAGTACCGCCCCCCGGCCGCGACGCCAGACAGTCTTTTTCGGACGCCCACTTCCTGTTTAACACCGAAAAAAAAAACCCCCTCCCTGGCCCTGATCCCACCCACCCAGCCAAACGTCCAATCTGCATTAACGATTTCACATTCTGTGAAAGGGGAAAAACGTAAACACGCCGATATTAATTAACCGCTATAATAATTAGTCCTGATGGGGGGGGGGGGGGGGGGGGGGGGGGGGGGGGGGGGGGGGGGGGGGGGAGTGTTTACTAAACACGGCGCAAGCCGCTGGGAGCCCACGTCCGCAGCCGGCTGTTTGATATACGGCCTCGAACCCGAGCCGTTCCAAACAGCCTAATTACAGTGCGCCGGCCGGGCGCTGACGACGCGCTGGGCAATGCGCTGGGAGAGAAAGCGGCCCGGGACAAGCCGGGCGATAAATCACACGCAACGTCTCCCCGCCGCCGCCGCCGCCGCCGTTTGTTTACGCGCCTGTCATGCGTCCCGCGGCAGGCTTCCCGCCAAACTCTTCGTGTCTTGGCGTTACTCTATTTTTTTTCTTTTTTTTTTTTTTTACAGCGCCGTTCGCACAAAGGAGAAAAAAGTGCTGCAACGCGCTCCGGATGCTGAAAGAGCAATTATGAGGTACAAGTTAAATCACAAAAGTGAAGACGAGTCGCAGCAAGACACTCACAATAGCCACAGTGAGTTATTAGTAACAATAAGCAGTTAACATTTACATTAGCTCCGAATAAAAGACGGCATGATAGGTTACTGAATGAAAATCAAACTGTTTATATGCGCTAAACACAGAGGCGTTTGAGAGAGGTTGAGACATGGGGTCCGGAAAAATCTAGAAGAACGCACCGCTGCACTGGTGCCCTGGCATTAATGACTTTGCCGTGTCTTGTAAAAATTTGGAGGCAGGAGCGGCTGCCGCCACTGCTCACCTGAAATGGGGAGTGCCGGGGGTGTACCAGGGGGGCGCATGGGGGGGGGCCTTCCCCAAGGAGATCCCCAAGTGCCAGCTGTTGGCTAAACGGCCTATTACACACCTCTGTTTGGCTGGCTACTTTTAAATAGACCAATCACAAAATTTCTTGAGACTGAGGGAAAAAAAAAATGAATCTAGCCAGGCATGTTTTCAATCTGCCAGTTATTCATGTCATTCATTTTTTTCCCCCTTTAAGCCATAAAAATGATGTCATCAGAACAATTTGTCTCCCTGACACCAACACTCCCTAGCTGGGTACCTTTCTCACTACTCAGAAATTTGGGGAACGCCCTGGGCATGGGTGGGGGAGGGGAGGGGGGGTACCTGTGCTCCTCAGGGTGCCACGCCCGCTCCTTACCTGCCACAGTTTGGCGCACATGAGCATCCCCCGCTTGGCGTCGGGCTTCAGGGAGCACACCTGCGTTTTGCTGGCCAGGTCAATGAGTTTAATCTGCAGGGGAGGACCAATAAGAGCCAGTCAATCATCCTATCACTGCCACTGCCAATACATTCACTCAGCCACACCAATCACAATAAGACTGATCCACACATTCACTCAGTCACACCAGTTACAACCAGACTGATCCACACATTCACTCATTCACACCCAACCTGACGCATACAGCCAGACTGATATTGCTCTTATCCAGAGCGAATCACAGAACGGGAAAGACATTTATCTGATTAACATAAGCAACAGTGCCAGACCGGGCCAACATCATCCTCACACCAGTGGGTAAAGAGGCAACATCGCTAAAAGACCAGTTCCCTTGCGCCAACCAAAAACCAAGATACTAATTCTGAACACACACAGATTACACCCATATCAAGCCCTAAGACCAGAAACACAAAGCCCTGAAAACTGGGTTAATACTAACACACACACTCCAAAAGTTTCTTGGCATAAGGTTCTGAGAAAATGTTGTAACAGGAAATAAAGCAAGCTGGTTTTATTTATCCGCATCCAGGCTAACATTCAAAGCAGCAGGTCTTCATCAGATGATCACTTTATCTCTGGAGCACAAGTACGTTTTCACTCCTTGCATCAATTTTAATACACCCTGGCACTAAACTCACGTTTATCATACACTTATTCTCTCATCACACCATTCATTGTTTTAACAGCATCTTATCTCCTGTGTGCTTTGAGTTGTACATGTGAATCTAACTGTAAATCCATTTTCCCTAATATAGGATAATAAATGTTGACAAATGGACTAATCGATTGGTTGATTAATTGGTTGATTAATTGGTTGATTGACTGACTGATAAATTGATTACTCCAGGACAAACCCTCTGTGAAGCACACACACCCAGCTAACTCATATCCATCTAGCTGTAGCAGGTCTGCACACCAACAGACCACCACCCAGAGACCTCCACCCACCCCAACAGACCTCCACCCAGTGACCTCCACCCACCACACAGAGACCTCCACCCACCCCAACAGACCTCCACCCAGTGACCTCCACCCACCCCAACAGACCTCCACCCAGTGACCTCCACCCACCACACAGAGACCTCCACCCACCCCAACAGACCTCCACCCAGTGACCTCCACCCACCACACACAGACCTCCACTCGCCCCAGAGACATCCAGCCAGCCACACAGACATCCACCCACCACACACAGACCTCAACCCACCCCCACAGAGACCACCAGCCACCCAAACAGACCTTCTCCCACCCCCACAGACCTCCACCCGGAGGCCTCCAGCCACCCAAACAGACCTCCACCCACTCAAACAGACCTCCCCCCAAACAGACCTCCTCCCACTCACAGGGACCTCCCCCTACCCCTCCACCCGCCACACAGGGAGCTCCTGGCAGACAGTCAGCTCCTCTAAATGAAAGCTTAATAAGCGGGGACACATTCAGGCTCCCAGCCAGCCGCTCTCACGATCTCCTCAAACCGAAAAATCTGCTCCGGCCGAAAAGATCTCTCCCGGCTTACTCAAGCTGGGACACGACTCCCCCTGATTCAGCACTGAAGGAAACGTGCCCAAACGCTCGGTGGTAAAAAAAAAACATTAATTTAAAAAGAGGAAATAACCGTTTTCCCTTTTTAATAACGGCATTACAATTGTCATTACGGTGACATCATCCGGCCAAAGTGAGATTCACACCGCCAGTGAATTAAACTCGAGGTTGATTTCTACGTTCGATATATCGCTACGTTTTTCATAAGAAAAGAGGTTGCGCTCATTTCAAGATGAACACAATATAATCAATATAATATAAACTACACAGGGAAACTGTGAGCGAGAGAGGGAGGGAGGGGAGAGAGGAGTAGAGGAGGAAAAGGAGAAAAAAAAAGATATAAATTACCCTCCCAAGTTTTAGCAACCGAGTTCCGGAGCCGTAATGATCGAGATACATCCTCATTAGAAGGCAAATTAAACATCTCGTTCAAAGGCGGATTCATATTTTATCAGGACAGCACATCTGTAGCGCAGGTTCCCCTTCACAAAGGCGGTATTAACGAGCGCTTTAGCCTCAGGTGCAGCGCGCTAACGCTGAGCGCCGCCGCTAACGCTGCCCATAAATAAAATGATAAAAAAAACCCCCGCGCTCCATCAATTAACGGCTGACACGGGAGTCGCCGCTGGCAACGATCCGCGCCGCGGTAAACATTAAACCTGCCAGGCCAGGAGAGGAGAGGAAATCGATGATGTCATCCCCCCCGCCTCTGGCCCAAAGTCAATCCCAGAGTGCAACGCTGCAACGGTTCCTCTCTCTTCTTTTTTTTCCCCTCGTTGTCGCGTGTGGAGGATTGCACGGGGCCGATGGGGGCTGTGACACGGACAGGCGGGTGAGCAAATCAGTCCCAGCATGCAACACTGGGACTGCGGAGGTCTGTGCAGGAGGCGGGACAGGGGACGGGTGAGAGGCTCAGGTGCCGTCCCGCGGAGGCACAAAGGGGTCTTTGAGGGACGGAGGTTGGCGGACGCCCCCACTCACGGGACGCCTGTCTGTCTCTGGCGGCAGGGGCCGGGCGGAGTCACGCGTGAAAGGGGGGGGTGGGATTGGATGACCGGAGAGCCCTTTCATGTGAGGCATAACATGAATCTGGTGCTAAGGGGGGGGGGGGGGGGTCCAAAAACCCCGCCCACCCGGCTCTCCTTCACGGCTCACTGTCCCGTGGTCAAACTCTCGACCGCTTCACTGCCCCCCCCACCCCATGTCTCACCAAACACACACACATACACGCTTCCCACACACACACACACACACACACACACAGGGAGCCTTTATTCAGGAATATTCAGGAATAATGCAAAAACACTAGTGGCTCTCAGAGATATTTATGGTCTGAAAATCAGTGCTTAATTTTTCATTTTGCTTAATCAGGAAAAGCCTGGAAAAATCACCATGCACTGATATATATAGCCATGTAAAAAGAGTTTCAGACAAATCATGAATGAGAAAGTTAACTGAGTTCACCTCCACTATGGGTCTGATGATGGTGATCATCACCACCATAATCATAATTATCATCATCATCATAATTGTGGTGATGATTAGGGGTTCCCAATCCTTGTCCTGGAGAGCCGTAAAGGAGTGTAGGTTTTGGTTGTTATTCAGTACTCATGAATTAAAGCTACTGTTTACAGCTCAACTCGCCCACCTGCTTTCTTAGGAATTCATTGGTAGCGGATTTTCGGGTAAAAACATAAACCAGCTGCAGCCCTGTGGCTCTCCAGGACCTATAATCATCTTCATGACCCATGACCGTCCTCTTCCTCACCTCCTCCGTGAGGGCTCCAGGGTGGGCCAGCAGGCTGAGCCCGGGGCTCTGCAGCAGGGCGCACTGGCAGAACCCCACGCTGCCGGTGCTGAAGGAGTCCAGAACATCGCCCCGGCCCTCGCTCAGGTCCCAGGTGCACACCCGCATGTCCCGACCCTGGCTGAGCAAGCACACACACACACACACACACACACACACACACACGCACACACACACATATATGCACACACACACACACACACGCACACACACACACACACAAGCATACGCATGCAAAAACACATGCACACACATGCACGTATGCACATACACACAGGCGCACACACACACGTATGCACATACACACAGGCGCACACACACAAGCGCACACAAGCATATTCACGCACGCGCATGCACATACATACACATGCAAGAAAAAATACATGCATGCACATATACACACACACACACATACACAAATGCACAAACACATTCACACGCACACACACACACAAACAAGCACACGCACGCACATGAGCACACACACACACACACAGTGTCAGTAAGGGAACTCCCCATGCAGGTGTATAGGTTATGTCATCACTCTCATCCATTTCATATTCCACTAAGATCGATCTGCGCTGTGGAAAATGCCGGAGACGACTGGAGGGAGTAAAAAATGGGGTGCTGAGCTCCGGTCACTTTTAGCGCGTAGCGGATTTGGACAGGGGAAACACGATCCCGCCTACTCCGGCGCTCCCGCTCGGAAATATTTCGCGCACGCAGACCCAGGTTTCTGAAATAAGCATCGCACGAACCCATCGCAGGTCCTCAAAAGAAGCGGCTCGGTGTTTCGGGCGACGGTTATGTTACCGTTTTACCACAATAATTAACTGTTCTGTCAACAACATGCAAATTGCAGCCCGTGGATAAAAAGCCAGCCGCTAAGCGAACACCAACAACGATCCTGATGAGTCACCTCAATTTGTCATTTACCGCTGACTAATTACTCGCACTGTTGTGTTGACTCACAGAGCAGCGCTCATTGGCTAATGACACAACCTCACACCACTGATATCACTCAGTCGCACTCATGATAAGAAAGTGACACACGGTGCCAATGTTTACAGCTAGCACAGCACAACTTGTTTTTGGCAGTGTCTTATTTTTAAAAAAAAGAAAATAAATAAACATTGACACTGTAACAAAATATTATTAAGGTTCCCCACTAATTATAGAATAACTACACTGTAAATCAAGGAGGAGATAATATTTCAACAAATGCTTAATGCACGTACAACATGCATCTCCCTCCTTACAAAGTTTATGTTACAAGTTCACGTATTTCACCCAAAAAAATGTCTGACACTGTCAACATTACTTTCCAGTATTAGGCTTCTACAGAGCAAAAAAAAACATGTAAAATGAGCAAAAAACAACTTGGTATTTAACCGAGCCATCATCGCTTAATTTAATCTGGTATTCTCGTGGATTTAGGTTCGGTTGCATAAACTTGCTGTTGGTGCAAAAAAACATTAACTTACAACCACTCTCTACACCACTCCGCTCAAGAAGAGGATTTTTCAGAAGTCAGCTCCACCCGCTGTCAGAATCTTCCAGACTAATCCATTCCATCAGCGTGGTAATTTGTCGGATCACGGCGAGCTCGTTACGACTGCTCCCTCTCTTGATCTAATTAATCGCAGCTAATTACCTTGATGCGTGCTCAGCCAGTGGCAACTTGAGAGACAGGTTGCCAATTTCATCTAAATTGCAGGCCGCAAAAATGGGCCTAGCCCAACGCAGCAACGTGCTCAGTCACCCCGGGGACAGATGTGCACATACGGGTAACATTACATCCTGCAGAATGGTTCATACGATGGGCAATCTGCATGCTGCAATTCAGCAGGCAGTAAAAGTGTATTTAATAAGGAGTGCGTTCAAAATGAGTGTTCATTTGGAACTGGCTGAGGTTTCACTGCGTCAATGCGTCAAGACCTTTTCCCAAAGGTTTGAGATCTCAATCATATTTTCACGGTGTTCACAAAACAACAGTCTACATTGATTTAAAAAAAAGAAATATAAAAGCAATAAAAAGTTTACTGAATCTCCATTAGGGACCCAGGCCTACTGGAGCCAGGAGGCACGGTTTGGGAGGTTACCTGATGAGGGTGTCCCTCGAACTGAGCGTGTCCAGCCAGATCACGGAAGCCCCCCCGTGGCCTTCTAGAACCTTCTCCGCTCTCCTGGTGGTCAGGTTCCACACGTGGATGGCCCCTTTCCCTGACCTGTAGCAAAAAGGGTGGATGATGATGATGTCATTAACACTCAGATCTAACACTACTTCAATACTTCAATGATACATGTGGGCTTGGAGATCCAGCATTCCAGGCATTTTTTCATTTAGAGTTACATTCAGGCAGATACTCCACCCCAGAGCCAATCACCAGCCATCAGCATCACAGCAGAGAGGAGCAGTCAGTGCATAAACCAGCCAGCAAAGTGCCACAGCAGATGCTAGAGGGAAATTATGGGTGTACTGCTTTAACCCTTTAAGGTGTACGGTGATACGGAGGGGGGGTGACACTCACCCTGCGAAGAGCAGCGGGGGTCCTGGGTCCCCGCAGCGGAAGTGTAGGGTGTTAACGGGGGCCCCTGGACCCCCGCAGGATGAACTTGGGCACAGGAGGAGGGAGAGCCATCACCGGGGATCCCTAAAATGGACCCAGGACAGCTACTTCAGCCCGGCTCTCACCTGTAACCTGAGCATCAACAGAGTGCAAGCACCACATTTACATGGATGTCATTTAGCTAACACTCTTACACAGCTTACAGTTTATTTAGTTAATCTTTTTTTTTTTTTTTTTTAAAAACCTTACACTTATACGGCAGGATACTTTCCTGAAGCGGCTCAAGTTAAATTTAACGGGAATCTAAGACGCATCACTCATCTTCAAGTGAGTGATGCTTATTAGAGTTTTTAAAATCCCCAGAAAACTCTACATTGGACATTCAGAACAAAGCACGCAGCAAGTAACTTGAACTGACAAGGCTGACAGGAAAACAGCCTTTTACTAATAATACTGCCCACAGCAATTCCTAACATAACTCGGACCACAATCACGCCAAAGAACATCTGCAAGTGGCAGAAATGACAGTTAATGATGTCGGTTCACAAACATGCACAAACTAACGGCAGGAAGTGTCATGATAAAATAGTTATACTTGGGTTGACAGTTAGTTCACTTTTTTTCTGACTGCATCAAATTAAATCAAGACAGAAGGAAACCTTTGTCCCGCCAGCTGTTGCGATCTGGACTGGAACCAGCAGCCCCCCCCGTCTGAAGGCGGCTGTCGATGCAGCGCCTTCGCCGTTTGCGGTTTTGGGCCGACGCACTGATCCCGTTGCAGATCGGCCTGATTGGCCGTCATTCTGTTTCCTTAAATCTGAGCGAACGCCACGACGAAGAACGCATTTTAAACCAGGCTTCGGATAAAAAACAATCAAACTTAAGTCCAACTGCGGCACATTGCGTCAAACGATCATGGCCCTTTTCCAGAAATCCTGACGTTCCAATTGGAATAATTTGAATGCGATTAAATTTTATCTTTATATCTTGGAATCTCAATTCTCTACAAATATAAATAAACCCCCTAGGCAAGCAGTGAAGAAACTTGTACATGACAGCAGATTTTACTTTCTCCCCTTCTTCTTTCCAAAAAGAACGGTTACCCAATATGCCATAAATCACCGCGAGACAGCCTAATTACCGAAAACAGAACAGATATTCAGGTCTTTATAGCTTTATTTTTTTTATCAACAGCAGTTTCTGAAAGGGCAGCAGCGAAGCTTTTATGTTCGGCGCAGAGGTAAGGCAAGGCTCCGCTTGAAACTCAGCCAACCACAGAAGCGCCGCAGGGCGAATGTGTCAAACGTCTGATCACACGGAAATGTCGACGCCGACCGGCTCAACCCGCGGTAGCGTCGCGGCGCTGAAGTACACACACAACTCGCAGCGCCGTAAAGAGCTAGCCGCGGTAAAGGGCTAGCTGCTGTAAAGTGTTAGCCGCAGTAAAGAGCTAGCCGTGGTAAAGATCTAGCCGCTGTAAAGGGTTAGCTGTGGTAAAAAGCTAGCCGCAGTAAAGAGTTAGCCGCGGTAAAGAGCTAGCCATGGTAAAGATCTAGCCGCTGAAAAGAGTTAGCTGTGGTAAAGAGCTAGCCGCTGTAAAGAGTTAGCCGCGGTAAAGAGCTAGCCATGGTAAAGATCTAGCCGCTGAAAAGTGCTAGCTGCAGTAAAGAGCTAGCCGCTGTAAAGTGTTAGCCGCGGTAGAGAGCTAGCCGCTGTAAGGAGTTAGCTGTGGTAAAGAGCTAGCCGCTGTAAGGAGCTAGCCACGACCGGGCGCTAAGGCCGCTACTCCCGCTTGTTTGTAAGGTTACCCGGGCCACCCCCGACGTCCCCCCGTTTTTTTATGTGTAATAACCCCCCGACCCCGACCCCTCAGTCGCCACACGCTGAAACCGGAGCCAGAGGTATTTTAGCAAACCTCATTTTCGGGAGGTTAGCGGTTAAATTGCCCATGTAATCCGTCAAGCGGAGACGGGCCCTTCGTCCAGCCTTCCAAATTAACAAAAGGGCACCGGAGTGCCCTCTGAGGCTAACCTTGCAGAGAGGGCTGTCATTGAGCCTCTCTCCCCCCCCACCCCCACACACAACAGGACAGGTGATACCTGTTACCTGGCTGCTGCCGCCTGGGCCAAAGAGAAAGAGCCAAACCTGGGCTCGCTCCGCCACTTTGTTAGCTCGATGCGCTATCAGTCACGCTAGGCTACAGAACTGCGCCATACACAAATGGAAGTTAGTGCAGTATACTGTACGTATATGTGGACTTCGTGGGGAAGAAGACACACTGTGGTCTGTAGGTGCAGGCTGTGACACCCACAGCTGAAGCCACTGATCCCTGTGGCACCACGTCAACCGGGGAACCAGTAGTGGCACCAGAGTTCCAACCACGGGTGTACTGGAGAAATTTGCAGATCTGAGGACAGACCCAATCAGGGTTTTGGGGGGGATAAACAAAGATGTTAAGCCACGACAACCCCGACCCTTCGAGAAATCCCATTCTCTAGGGACTCAACCGCCTACAACCCGTTCCCTCCAAATACTGCAGTGCTTGCACTAGCTCACCGTGCAGCTTAAACTACCTTCTGCTGCATGGAGTCCGATCTTCCCCAGCACTGACCCGACAAGCAGCACCGCATTGCACTGCGAGTTTTAATAAAGAGGGAACAGGTCCTTTTCATAACCAGGGGAACAGAAGATAACCACAGAGGAAGAGTGGGTCCCCGGCCCTGCCATTCACCCACAATGCCCCCCCCCAACCCCCCACCCTGCCCCCACGCCCCAACTCCCTCCCTCCCTCCCTCCCTGCAAGATCAGCGTTTCATTAAATATGGGCCACGTAACAAAAAAACATTTATGGAAAAAAAAAAAAAAAAAAGCGGATTAGTAATTAAACTCGAGGCCGAGGGGGGGGGGGGGGGGGGTAGAAGCCGCGCAGGTTAGGCTGATTAATATACCCCCGTATAACTGTCCCTCCGCCCGGGGAAGAGACGGGGGGAAGATTGAGGTCTCGGCTACCGCTGAAACAGATAAGACAGCTCCAGTAATCTGACTCTAAGTCTGTGGATAAAGGCAGTTTGTCTCCTCGCGGTCCGTCTGTCAACACCTCCCGGGTAATTAGGCCTAATTATGAGAGAGAGTTCGCTTCCCCTTCATGTTATTAAATAAGGGGCAGGTTTGCTGGCCAGGCATCTTTCAACGGCGGCAAGGGGGCTGGCGACCTTCAGATCAAACGAAGCCACTATCTGTGCCCCCTCCCGCTTGGTTTTTTTTTTTTACATGGGGGGGGGTGGCCATTTTAATGCTGGCTTCAAAGTTTGAGAATAAGCCGTCCACATTCCATACCGCGCTCTTTTGAGTTGGTATCATGTGATAGGCAGCCATCCACCTGAAGTGCCCTCTGTCATATTTTACCCCATTCATAAATAAGACCCCAGACACGCAGGCCACAAAGGGTTGTTATGGAAACTATACGCCCGGCTTGACAAAACCTATTATTCTGGGTCGGAGCCAAAATGGTTCCTCTGACATGCTTATTATCCCATGTGAGAACAGCACATCCTGAAAAGGGGCTTTGCCAGGAAATGGAAACCTTCATAATGGTTCCATGGTGCATTCTGGGTAATAATTCAGTTGAATGGAAATCATTTATCGCGGGGAACTAAAATAAAGAGGCCAAATGAATGCATTAAGGAATGCAAGGAGGGTCCAGCAACCCAGGGACATGATGCCAGGCAGGCCTTGCAGAGAATGGACTTCCTCTCAAAAGCAGAGTTCCTCCAGGGATTTGTTTCCCACTGGGGAGTTTTAACTTCAAACTGTGTTTGTTTCAGTACTGGGGAGTTTTTTTTTTAACCTCACTTGCAGGTTTTTGGGGGTTAAGGCCTGGTCTTCCACAATTTTCTGATTTCCTGTACAGCGTCTTGGTGACAGCATCTCCATGTAAATGCTACACAAACAAAATTAAATTCAATCAAATTGTGCAGTTACAACTCAAGGAAAATGGTAGGTAGTCCTAAATAACTAGGTATTACAATAATAAATTGAAAATATTTTCAAGGCCTCCTGAAAACAAAACTCTGGCATCCAACTTTGACTCCCAGTTGAGGAGCAAGAGCAGATCATACTTTAGCCATTACTCATTCTATTCTCCATTGAAACACCTTATCAGGTCTTATCTTCAGACTCCCTCTCTGTTTCTTCTTGTGCATTTCCACTTCACTGAAGGACATATTAAATTTTTAACCATTACTCAGCTTCTCCTCTGAGTTTACAGAGAGACACCCACACCCCCTTCACCACCCCACACCCCCTCCCAAAAAAAAAGTCTAATTCACTTCAGGAGGAAATGATTTTTTGCTGAATGGAAACCCAGGTCTATTATAAAGTCGAGTTAAATAAACAAGGTAGGAAGTGTCGTGGACACACACCCTTTATTGTGCGACTGAACGCACTGGGGCGCGGGGGGGGGGGGGGGGGGGGGGGGGAATGCGTGCTGGAAAAACAGGCCGGTGTAAGATAGAGATGGGGGGGGGGGGAGGGGTGAAGTCAGACACAAGTGCGCCCACGCCCGCTGTCACTCACGGCAACAGGAGGGGGAAGAGGTGCCATTGTTCCCGGTAATGGCGTGAATGTGGTGCAGGAGCCCGTGGCAGATAAGGCCTCAATGGCGTCCTGGGTCCCGCTGCAGCTACTGATGGAGCACTTTGTCACCGCGTCTTGATTTAGGGGGGCAATACCGCCAAGAGCTGACAAACAAGGCCTGCAGGTACTTCTGTCTTATCTGTTAGCATTATCACCAATTTCCTCCAGCGGGTGTTTGACAAGACACCCACCCCCCTCTCAAAAAGGAAAGCAAAGAGAGGAAGAGAGGATGGAGGAGTTCCTATATTATATGTTTCAGCCATGTTATCTCTCTCAGAGCGATGTTCTTAGGAATACCCACACCAGTATTTATCAATGACGTTTAAGCTATTGAAGGGTTTTTGTCTACCCGTACTATGCTGTATTGTTGAGCTGAATCTTTGCTGCAAACCACCAAGTTAACTATTGCCTATTGTCACAAAAAATATATATTTTTTAAAACAGGAGATGCATGTCAAATTTGGATGGAAAACGAAACTTGAATTTATAAAACGTTGCACGCTTTAAAAGATATTGTTAAATGTTAACCTTATTCCCAATGACGTAAATTATATGTACAGTAAGACAGAGTATGTTACACGCATACTTGGTAAGAAATCGCTGATAGATATTGGTGATATTTTTAATGATTGTGCTTTGGCAGAAAATAAACAAAGATTCATGAGTAATACTGGAAGCAATATAACATCACAAGCTGGCTCTTTTTGTATTGCTTGTGGCAGAAGTAAACATTTGTTTACCTAAAGTTAATTCGTATTGAAAGGCTGGGGACGTGCATTAAAAAGACAAACCGTTAAGTCCAACTAAATCATAAAGCATTAAGAGGTCCAACACAAACTCATTCGCTAGTAAACTTGCAAGTTTATCTACAGATTTACAAACCTGGTGACGCCAGTTGGGTTCATATTTATTAGACGTTCCCAAGGTCGAAACCTCTGTAAGGAAAAATAATACAATTAGCTAACTTGCCGAAATATGTATCTGTCGCTTATAAATTCAGCCTTAGAATGTTTCGGACAGCAACACAGGCTATCTGGCTAGCGTGTTTTAACATTTACAGCAAATTAACGTATCCCATAAGCAAGTGAATTTCACACGAACGCAGCTTAATTAGCTACATTACAGCGTGCGAACACATATAGGAACAATGATGTAAAGTTTGCATACTAGTGTTATGTAGTCCGGCCACCCTCTTTTGGTTGTTCTGCAAAAGCTGCAGCAAGCAGCGGCAGTAGAAAACGCGTGGGGAACAAAACATGCGACGATGAACTTGAAGGACCCATTCTACACAAGCAGGGCGTCCGCGCAGTGCCGGATCTTTCCGCGTGTTTTCTAAATTACGCATAATTACCTTTAGTTATTAGCTGCAGGTAATACATTCTTCACGAAAGCAAAAGTGCTCACAAAAAAGTCCCATTCCAAGTCAACAGAAATTATCAACATTGTTTACAGTGTCCACAAAACCTTGTTAATTTCTGACACCTTAAGAAATTTAAACTTTGGCGTGTGCCTAATAGCTGATCATTCTGTGGCGAATATGTTTAATACGAAACGAAATATTTTAATGCATTCATACATTTTTGCAAATGTGAAAGGGCCACGTGTTATAAAAGTTCGTTGTCATATATATTTGTTGATTCTCTGGGAATCCAAGCATGAAAATATTGAAATATTTTTTCATTTCAGCTACACCTACAATTTGACTACAGCCAAATAACATCGAAGGTGGTTATAGAATAAATGTGAGACAGTATAGCAGGTCATGCACATGTTCATTTGTTGCTACCTGTGAAAGAGAAAATGCTCTTCCCCTCAAATGAAGTCCAGGGAGAGACCAACAGGTATAACCTGCAAAACCCCCTTTTCAGGGGCATTACGCAGAACAAACAGACTGCTCTTTATTTTTTATCCTTTTCAGTCTAATTGAGAAAGAGAGAGAGAGAGAGAAAAAAAAAAACACAAGCCCCTAATCCAAAGTGCACACAGTCCCTCTTTCATGCACTCTCTCTGAGAAAGGCTTTTATTTGTCCGTTCCTATCACGGAATGGGGAGGTTTCAAGCTCGGCTGGTCCTGAGCGAGAAGATTAGATGAAACCAGAGTGTTTTAACCCTCTTTTGGCCCCCAGGATTAAACCGGGCGCTCAGGCCGCAGTCCATCTCTTCTCCCTCTCCCGCAGAGAGGAACGAGACAAAGGCTTCCATACTCAATACTCAGCCTGGGGTTTTTAAACTTTTTGTTATTTTTTTTTTTTTTTTGGAAACACAGAACATTGAATGGCCTTCTCGAGGAAAGCATCCCAAAATAAATTCATTATAATGCTGTTGCCAGGCCTGAAGTAAGTTCACAGTGTTCTTGGGGGGGAAAAGAGGTCAGAAGGGCATTAAATCTCTTAGTCCCTCAGTTTGCAACAGTAAAGAAAAGGGATATCAAAAGCACGGGGTGGGGGGGGCTTTTCATCAGGCCCTACGGTGCATTGCATGTCTCATAGCTTGAAACTGTCACTGCAGTAGGGCAACATGAAGTGCAGGTGGCTTAGGTTCTGTTGGCGGTAACTGAGACTGAACACCTTCCATGGGGGGGGAGCAGAGTAGCATGGTGTCCACGAGTTGAAGGGGAGTCAATTAAAGCAAATGGAGGTTGGCGGGATCGTGACCCTTCAGGGGAGGCCGGGAAAGTGAACGAGCGTCTGCCGACCGGGGCCGGTCACACGCTGTACCCCCACCAAGGGGCATGAATTATTGGTGGCAGCTCGGTTTACCCCAGGGGTGGATGGCAGTGTGGCCCCCTTGGGGTGCGCCGGTGGGGGGCGTCCAGCCTGACCTGGAGCAGAGTGGGGAGGTAAGGAAATCCCTAAACTCAGGGGGGCAGGTGGGTCACCTTACGGCTCATCATCAAATTAAACAGGCCTTTAGTTCTGTCCTGTCTGTGGGTGATGTTGATCACGGCACCCCAGAATGCAACAGTTCATACCTCTATTTGAGTCAGGTGACAGACAGCAGAGAGTTTCTTTCATTAGCTGATTGTAAATGTAGCACCAGCTCCTATGATGGATAGAGAAGTGGGCCTGCAACCCAGAGGTTGCAGGTCTGATTCCCAGGTGTGGCACTGCCACTCTACCCTTGAGCAATGTTTTTAAACCTGAATAGCTTCAGTTTAAACCTCAACTGAAGATTGCATTTCTCTCATATTTTGAATGTAAGATCAAACAACCAAGACATTTTGTTCATAGCCCTTCTCACTCATCTTTATCTTTAAGGTGCTGATGATTCTGGAGGGCACTGCACATGTGTACTATGTAAAAACATGAAAAGTTATGCAAGTCAGTCTGGGTGAACAAGTACAGGTAAATGAGGAAAAAGACAATCCAATGGCAAGTGACAAAAGGTGCTGTCATGTCAATGCAAAAACTGGACTGCAGTAAAATTAACACACTGAAAGGGGGATTTGTAAAGTCTTATCAGCTGCCTTCCTGGTTTCATAAAATGCTTAATACAATGAATAAAAATATCCTATGATTCAAGGGCAGTCGAACGTACATCTGGGACATCCGAATAAACATGTTACTAAAGACATACATAGGATGGAACAAAAGGTGAATGGAAGAATGATATTTCAGGCGGGAAACAGCCATAACACAACACACGCTTTGCTCACGTGGCTTTAAAATGGTCCATCTGAGACGATGTTGAAAACCTGCAACGGATTAATGCGGAATAGGACTGACGCACTCAATCCGTAGCATATAAACAACTGGCAGCAACAGCGAACAGCGCCAGTTCACCAGCAGCCGGTGTTTTCCCCAGTCCTGCACTGGCCCGCATTAAAATGTCTCTTTGCTGCTTCAGAGCCGGTAATGACAGTTTGATCCCCGCCTGGCAGTCGGGAGACACGTAGACAGCAGCAGCAGCAGCAGCAGCTGCAGCAGGGCCCAGAGGAATGCGCTTCGCCACCCAGGGCAGTACATCCCGTACTGCGGCCTTCTACTACCGACCCTGGCGTACCCTATGCAGCAAAGGCGCTAATGCGCAGGGCGACCAATCGGTTTAGAGAACTCTTCTTTGTCCCCGCCCCCTTGGGAAAAAAATTATAAAATTATGTTGTCCGGCATTACAGAGGAGGATCTCCTGTTGCGCCAACAAGGTTGTAACGTTAGATGCTTTTTTCCGACCGTGCAAAGCGGGAATTGTTCTGAAGCGATCCTAAATATGTCCCTCAGGGCCACCATACAGTAGCTGCCGCGCATTTGTTTCCCAAACATGGTGGTTATTAGTGATGGAAAACACGAGGCTGTATGAACTCCAAAAAAGGATGGAGGAATCATGTGCTATCCATGGCTAACAGAGCTAACCCTACTGTACTCTTGCCTCACAGCAAAACAAAGTCTTTTGATTGGGTATCATCATTAGTATTTCACAACATACTGGGATTCCACCTATTGTGGGGTTTACAAAGCTTCAGTAGTGATCATAGTTTAGTATCCTTCCACTTCTTTGCCACCTAAAATGGAGTAACTGTTACATACACAAACGGCAAGTAAACTGCTGAGTGCTAGCAAGTGGCTTTTCTCTTCTCCCACAACATACTGTGTTCTGACTGGTCCATATTTCCCTTGTGACACATCTGAGCCAATCACAGGTGAGTGTTGTGTAGAAAAAGAAATGGCACACCCAGACCGAGGTACTTGGGCTACTTCATTACCCAATTGCTTGGCCTTACCTTGGAATCACAATTCCTGTACTTGAAATATATATTTTTTAAAAGTCAATAAAAATGTAAAAGAAATGCTGAAGAAAAAAAAAAACAGCCAGGAATGCAGACTCCACTGAGGGGAGTGGCGTTTATGAAAACAGGACACTGGCCAAACGGCCTAGTATGCCTTCATATAACTCCTACTGACGCGTGCTTCAAGCACATTTCTATTAGCACTGGAAGGGGAAGAAATCTCTCTGTCTCTCTCGCACAAACGCGCGCACACACGCACAAGGACACATAGGCAGGTTTCGAACGAAAAGAGTCTGAAGAATATGTGAACGAAGGACAAAGAGAGGAAAAGGAGGGCTTATTTCAGGGGCCTTTCTCACTTTCTCTGGCTCAAACGTAACACAGAGGCAAAGAAGGTCATGGTTCTGCGGTCTCCAAAGCTCTTGAGCCGGGCGAGCTATTGTCAGGTGTCCTCATTCCGCTTATTCACCAATATCCAACTTTAAAGGGCCGTGAGTAGCTCACTTTCTGGGTTTTGAAAAAAAAGAAAAAACATAATTTCAGTTCTCTTGTATTTTTTCAACTTGCCCAGACACTTTTGTGTGGGATTAACAATATTTCACGGTAGTTATTTCCAGAAGGTTCTGACAGTCTGCCGACATCACAATGGCTGGTGTAGGGGGCATTGGAGGTACTGTGTCCTGAAGCAAGAAAGTACCTTCAAAGCAGCTTGCAGAGCCATGTTATGTTTCCAGGAAATGAACTATTTCTTTAACATCCTGGCGAATCAGACGATTAGAAGGATCCGAAGCCGAAGAATCCACAGACGTTGTTCCCAAGGCCTCGATTGGCCGCTGATTGAAAGGAAACAACGAATGCCTGCAGACAACTGTGTAGGGCCTGCAGGATGTGAGTTTGACACCCTCGCCGTAGGAAAAACAATGGCTCAGACCTTAAAACATCCAATGGCTTTTTTAAAATGACAATCAAATACAGTACGTGGGAGACACCCAGTGTGTCAGTGGTCAAGTTGTGCAGACAGAGGTCTAAATGACCAGCGTTTCCTCAATTATCTGAGCCAACTTGAGGAGCAAATGCAGTTTCCGTGTGGCACTTCACTCCATATTTTAAAATGTTGACTGACATATGTTCAAATATTGAATAAAAATGTTTTGTATAACTGACTAGTTATGTGCAGGCCACTAATGCAGCATTTAAGCTTGCCTGGTACGAGCACCAACAGCTCCACTCAGATCCCTGTGAGCCGGAGGACAAGAAGATCACAGCACAGTGTATTTTTTAAGCCACTTGCCCTGACCCCCCCCCCCCCCCCCCCCCCCCCCCACCCACCCCCACCTGGTTTAGTGGGACACTGGCACACTCCTAAAACAAGCGGGGTACAAATCTTCAGGTGCAGCAGGGCCTTTTTAAAATCTCTGTTGAACATACAGATTTGTGAAATGCAAATGTATCTCGCAATCCAATGAAAACAGTCCAACCAGGGGCAGATTTGAAGTCAGTCTGGTCCTGTAAGTGAAGAGTGAAGAGGGGAGGATTCAGCAGGCGGCCAGAGTGAAAAAGAGAGATGCAGAATGTGGTCTCAGGCCTGGCCTTAAATCACAAATTGCCTTTGGAGACAGGGCCAGTCCCAGGGGCTGCAGATATCTCAGGGTGAGTGACAACTCATGGGCTGGTCTGGTGTGTGTGTGTGTGTGTGTGTGTGTGATGTGTGTATACACATGGTGTGTGTGTGTATGTATGCATGTATGGTCTGTGTGTATGCATGGTGTGTATGTGCGTGTGTGTATGTGGTGTGTGTGTATATACATGGTGTGCATGTGTGTGTATGCGTAGTGTGTGTGTGTGTGTGCATGTGTGTGTGGTGTGTAAGTGCGTGCGCATAGTGTGTGTGTGTGTGTGTGTGTGTGTGTGTGTGAGCTGCGTGCCTCCACTCCGGAGCTCAGGGCTGGAGAGAGGAGCTCGCCCCTGAAGTTAATGTCCTTATCGCGGGCGTCTGGAACTCCCTGCCCGTGACCGATGGTGCGGCTCTCGCTCTCTCCCCGGCCGTTCCCAGCTGCAGGCGTGACGCCGTTCTCTGCAAGGCCCGCCCGAACGGCCAAGTCCTCCCCAGCATTTAGCTCCCATCACCTGGAGCTGCTCGTTGGCACAATTCATCAGCCAGGAGGCAGAACCAATTAGTCAAATCGGCTGGCTGAGTTCATGGGCGGAATAGACACATTTTACTTTCTGACCCCTGGGACTTTCCGCCTCTGGTGCTCGTGACGTGCCCCTGACCTCCGCCTCTGGTCAAGGAATTTGAAGCCTGCAAATCAGGGAAAAATATAGCACCCCTGGACACCAACAGAAAGACTGGTGCCTCCACTCACACTCAACCCTGATTGACTGAGAAGAAGCTCCTCTCATTTAATAATCATCCACCTGTTATAAGATTCTGTAAAAGCAAACCCAGCTGTCCTAGGAATGATAATGCTTGGTTACTCTAGCGGTTTTGGGTCAATCAAGCAACCAGGTGTATACGGAGATCATAAAGTGACTATAAGGCTCATATTTTAGATAAATGATTTAATCACACTTGATGCAGTGCTACTGGAGACTGGGAGCAAGGAATTGGACACTTTACGCATTTTCCAGTCCTGGGGGTCAACAAATAAACAAACACGATCGACTCCTACCAATGAGGGAGACGAGCCAGAATGCACAGTACATTCTGGGCGGAGAACCCACAGCCGGGCGCTGCTGCAGCATGCCGTCTGCAGCCATGACCTGGACGCCAGCCCGAGCGCTACTGAGCGCGAGCCGGCCAAACAGGAAAGCGAGGAGCGTAAATCACCTGCAATCGACAAGCAACCCCCCCCCCCCCCCCCAGGGCTGTGTGTGGGTGCCATCCGTCAGCCGCGCTTCCACGGGCTCCTCACGCTCGCGGCACTGCCTGCCAGCCCCCGCCGCTCATGTTTTGGCTGTGAAGTGGGAAATGGTGTCAGGCTGAGGAAGAAAAAGAAAAACGGCTGTAATTTATACTTATCTGTGTCAGGCTGGTAACGGCGCTGCAGGCGAAGAGGGGCGAGGCGAAAACTGCAGACCACCGTCGGCATGCGCCGTCCTCTTCCATCTGTCCATTTGTCCATCTGTCCCTCTGTCTTCCGCTTTCGCAAGCAATCGGATTTATGAACGCGCGTGCTTTACAATCGGAACGGGCTTTTCACCATTGTTGGCGATTAACCTCGGCTCTCTTCACGCAATGCGTCATAGCTATTCCAAGGTGGTCTGACGTCTGAGCGATCAATTAACAACAAATGTTTCAGGCCGGAGCTGCGTGCAGGAACAAAATAAATAATGATACGATTATTGTTTGGAGAAATGAGTGGAAAAAACAGTGCCCTGCTTCAAACCGCAATCATAAAAATACGCCAAGAAATTATGCATTGAAAATACTACTTTAAATATTGTGTAACATAACGTAACCTGTTTAACCGTAAACACTGAGGCAGGTGTTTTTTGTTTTTTTGTTTTTTGCCCGAACCCTGGCGACGGATGACGTCTGACGTCTCTCTCCAGCTGTCAAAAAAAAAACGGGTAAAACGCAGATAGTTTAATTACGCATTACAACAGAAAATACGGACTGAAATTCCTGGGCTTCCCCCTTCACCGGCATGATTAAAATATAAGATAGGTTACTGTTGTCATTGTTCGACTATTAATGTCTGGCAAGTTAAACCACAATTATTCACATGCCAATTGCTGTAATTGCAAATGACCACAATACAAAAAACAAAATCTGCAAAGAAGGCGAGGGCCAGGTAAACCTGAAGACTTCACCTATATACAGAGACACTATGCACCCACATAGCCTACACAGACTCCACTGGTGTAACCTTGAGCTGATGCAGAAATCTTGTGTATGAGTCGTTGTCCTAATTTCCACCCCCCTAAAAAAACACTTATCAGCCGACGCAGACCAAGGGAGAACTCTCCAGAACTTTCCAAATTCTGGGCTCTGTGATCAGTGGCGGCGCCCTCGGGAACCTCCCCGGCAATCACAAACCCGCGATAAAGCGGATCCAAACCGGTGGGCGCTCTGCTCGGCGGCCTTGGCCTCTGGAGGACATTTAACGCGAGTCTGCAGAGTTCTTCAGCGCTCGCGCGTAACGCTTCCCCACAGTGAACTCCCGGAGCGTCAGGAGTGCTTTCTCGCTTACCTCAAAATGGACGTTACTTGTCTCACTGAAAGATCTTCTTCGAATTTTAAGCTCCGGTCCCGGATTAATATATACATTTTTTTAATAACAAAAAATTGTCTCCTCAAATAATTAGCACAACAAACACTGGAAGCTATGGCTTCATCAGTCAGCAGTGAATCACAGTATGAGACTACAGCTCTAGAGGCCACTAGCTTTAGAGGTCACTGCCGTAGACTACAAGGTGTTGACCAAAAAGCAACACTGATGCACGCCATGCTAAAGGAGTTTGAGGTGAAATATCCAGTGGTATAAATGGATTGTATTTACAAGGGGTGGAAGCTGTGCAGATTGCACTGGGTAAGAGCATCTGCTCAATGCCACAAAAAGAAAAATGTAGCATCTGCAAGAGAGACAGTAGGGCAGACTGGCAGAAACGGTCCTTACTCAATCTCCCACACCGGTTAGCACAGTCCAGCGCACCAACATTTTTTAGGGCATCCAAGCCGACCCCGCCCTGGCTCAAATTCTCAGCCGTCTGACCTTGACAGCTACGGGAAGAGGACATGCTCCCGGCCGACAGGTACGCCGTGATTGGCCCACATTCGTTTTCAGAGGGCTAATCCTCTGCCGGGTCTAGCCCTTTTCTGTTCCGAGCGCCGTCGTCTTCGCAAATGTTTACACAAGGCAGAGTTTCTCTCTCTCTCCTCCTCCTCCTCCTCCTCCCAGGGCTTTAGGCAGAAATGCGTAGCTGCACAAGCGACGCGTTTCTTGACTTGCACGTGTCTAATCTTGACGGTTTGACTGACTGGAGCCACAATGGGTCCAGTAAATGTAGACTCCGTGTCAGGCTGTCAGCCCTCAAAAGGCCGGATTAAGACACAAAATATGGCTGAACGCGGTCTGACATGTTGACATGTTCTGCTAAGTGCGCTTCAAGGTGGATTAACCCATATTTATGCCCTTTAAAAAAAAAAAAAAAATCAACCAGAACAGGGAAATGAACCGACCCCCCTACCCCCACTAACCCCCCCACCACTCTGCTCTCTATATGAGCTCTGTGATTGAAACGCTGACCGCCCATACCGACAGCGAAGGGCTCGTCCTGAAAATCCCGGCTAGACTCATGGGAGGGGTCGGGGGTGGGTGGGGGGGGGGGGGGGGGGGGGCGTGGGGGCATTTAGGATAGAGAGGAGCTTCCAGGTCTGGGGGGGCCGCATCCTTAAGCAAACAAACAGAGAGGAATTTGCGCCATTGTTGGAGCGCTGGGGTGAGTGACAGGGCTGTACTGCGCTGCTCTCTGTCAGCACAGAACCCACAGAGGTCAGGAAAGACTCAGACCCCCAGGAGCACACTGGAGCTGCTGTCCGTAAAGCTGTTCACCTACACACACTGATCCACATATACATCATACACATATACATCATACACGCGAGCACACACACAAACACACAGATACACATATACATAATACACACGCATGCACGCGCACATATACATCATACACACACATCATACATGTGCACACACACAGATACATCATACACACAGATACACAGATACATCATACACGTGCACACGCAGATACACACATACATCATACACATACACATATACAGCATACACGTGCACACACGCACAAAGGCACACACACATGCACACACATATACATATACATCATACATGCACACACACAGATACATCATACATGCACACATATGCATACACACAGATACACATATACATCATACACACAATTTAACAATGCAAGATTGACTGTGCACATATATAAATGTTTTAATGATAAATATTACAACATAACAATGCTGTACAAGCTCATTTCTCACAAATAATTACATTGGAAGATTCAACATAAATCACATAAATCTATTTACAGGAACTAAAGTTGGTTTCCAGGGGACATCAGGCTTGCCCATCCCATTCTGGGTTTTTGGCACAAGCCCTCATTAGCTGGACCCCAGTAAGAAAGCGGAACCCTAACCCCCCAACAGTGTAATTCAGCAGGGCTGAGGTGGCCATTTTTAAAGCACAAAAATCAAGGCACATTTCCAATACCAAAAAGTCTATCTTCATTAATGAGGAAATTCAGGATGAAATCACATCTCTAATGAACAGATATTGCCCTGAAGCAGAAGTCATTCTTTTTTTGTTGTTGTTTTGCTGTGATTGAGACAAAGCATCTGTGCAGTGCATTATCACGATTAGGGAACTGGGCTCATAACAGAGGTTGCAGGTTTGATGCCCATTAGTGGCACTGCCATAGTCGCCTTAAGCACCGGAACAAAGCTTGAATTGGTTAAATATCCAGCAGTATTAATATAAAAAGAGCGTCGGCTAAATGTCGGAAAATGCATGAGTTTACCGCTAAGGACCGTGCCGCTTTGTTTTGGGGTACAATGGCGCCCCAGCCCCGAGTGTGCGCTTTATTTTTGGGGTGACCGTGCCAGGCTACTGGCCTCCACACGGGGGGAGGGTTAGGGTTCCTCCATCAGCAGCCCGTCCCTGAAGAGAACATACAGGAATCTCCTCCCAGGTACAAACAAGCATGGTAGCATGCCCCCCCCCCCACCATAATTAATCAGAGCTCACAGATTAGACTTCAAACAAAAATAAACCAGCACCTCCCACACACAACTCTATCCATATCCAGGGCCGTTTTTTTTGGGGGGGGGGGGTGTGTATGCATATGTTTGGCTTGCTTTGATTTAAATGAAAACTAGTTGACAGGATAAAAAATGTATGACCCCCCCCCCCCCCCCCCCCCCCCCCCCCCCCCCCCCAGTTTGCCTGTAGAGTTTCCCGTCAGGAAATTCTGTTAATCATAAATGTACTACACATTTCAGTCAGTCCATGCATTTTTAATTTTGCCCATTCCTTCATTCCTCCATCGTGATAAAACGTAAGATAAGACCTCATATCGGATGACCGGATTCGTATCATGACTTTGTAAGGGGGTTCTTTGTCTTTTCCTTAATCAAGCTGCAAAATCATGAATGGCGTGTGGCAGAGTGTGATGGAAACAAGACAACAGCACCACCTCCTGGAGGATCGTGTAATTACCACGGTTTACCGCAGGCAACTTCTTCCATTCATTTTTTAGACCCACACATTTCGGCTCGCCGAAGATTTGCAGGGTCGAGGCAGTCAGAAAGTGTTATTGTGTTTGGGCTGTATTCCTGCAAGTACTGGGGGGGGGGGGGGCGGTGCGGGGGTCCGTAACCTAAACAAGCGCGCACTTTACCCCGCCCCGACAGACCCTCCAGCCCCGAGACTGACAGCCGGCTCCCCGAATGTTTGTCTGCGTCCATGGGAAACCCGAGCGGTGTCACCGCGGCGACGGCTCTCGCCCATCCATCAGCGTCGCCGGGGCAGCCGTGCGGGTCTCGCCCGAGACCGACGGACAGGAAGTACAGACGGAGCAAGGGCAATATTTGCGGAGCGGAGCTCGAAAAACATTTAAGCCGCCCTTTTTTTTTACAGTCCCATTTCAACGGACTGGAGCGCAGCTAGCGCTGATTTACGGGCCTGTTTATCAAGGCACTCCTGTTTGCGGTTTCCTGGTACCCCCGATTCGCTCGACTCTTCTTTCTCTTTTTTTTAAACTTAGGGGCCCTAATTTTGGGTGATATTCCGGTCTTTGCTCATGAACGCAAGCGGAGGAAGTGGCTGATAATCTGTCTCGGAAAGTGATGCAAATCTCAGGTTTACACTGCGCCAGCCGCGTGGATTACAAAAACATTTGTGGGGAAAAGCTAAGCACTGAGATTAGCGTGTTAGCTGTGCTGGTGTTCATTAGGGTGCTGGGGAAGGGGGGGGGGGGTGGGGGAGGGCAGATTTGGGAGGGTATTAACAGGGCTGGTGTTCAGTAGAATGACGGAGGGCGGAGAGCGCTAACGCTCAGTAACGAGGTGGGGGCGGAGCTTCCTGTGTGCTCAGGGCTTCAGGGAGGGGCTTAACCTCAGCAGCCCGTTACCGTGGCGTCCAGGCCGGAGCGCTTGGTGATGTTCAGTTTGATCACCTCCTCGGCACAGGTGGGGTGGATCCCCACCGTGGCCAGCAGGTGGCGGTAGGTGGCCCCACACCTTGGGGAGGAGAGAGAAGCATGGCAGAGCATCACCATTGGATCAAGGCCAAATATGCATTTAACTCTTTATAAGTCCTTTAACTCTTCATATGCTGGTAAAATTTTTGAATACCCCAGCAGATCCCTGAACTTTGGCCATTAAATCAAGACTCAAAGTTCCCTTTTCAGCCCCTTGTTCAACGCACATTCCTTATAATCCAAATCTGTACTGGACAGAGTACAGTGTCTGTGTGTGTGTGTGCACGTGTGTGTGTGTGTACTTACTGGAAGCCCAGGGCGAATCCCTGTGTGACCTCTCCAGCATTGGGGCCAGTGAAGTGCAGTCCCAGGATGGGCTGGTCTCCCTCTCTCAAACACACCGCCTGTAGCACACACAGAGAGGCCTGGTTAGGACTCAAACTCCCATAACCCCCTGCTCACAAAGCACAATGGGCCTTAATGGGATTACTGGGCCATCAAAATAAATGTAGAAATCTTTTTGTGGACAGTGTACTGCAGTATGTATTTTTTACAGGTGACAATCAGTCACTGCTGCTGTGCAAATGAAAATGTGACAGACACAAAATTAACCTTTTAAGGTGCAAGATCACTAATACATGATTAGAATGTTCTTAACTGAACATTCTAAATTTGATGTAAGTCACTAGAGTAACTGATTGCAATGGATCTCTCGAAAACAGACTTTAAAAAAAACATTCCAAAAAACCTACTTTTCAAAGGGTTAATGGACGAACATAAATCCATAATTGCTGATCCTTAGGATGTTGGATTATTAATTCATCACAGCAGTTGTGGACTAGACAAGGGTGCAGTACTATTACTGACTACTGTGACTCTACAGATAAATCAGAAGAAAGGAGATAAAAAGACAGGGTAATGTCAAGGTTGTTTATATGAAAAAAATGATCTTTTTCGGAGAACAGCCAGAGGCCTGTGTTCATCGGCTGTCGTTGCGCAGTGTGAGGGAAAGTCCTGACCTTAATGTAACACTGGCTGGCATCTCTCTCTGCCACGGTGAACTCCAGGGGCTTGTAGAAGGCATGGTAGACCTGTCAGAGGGAGCCAATCAAAGTGACAACAAAGCAGTTACTATTATGACAAAATCCATTACGATGCGCTCCTACACAATATCTTTATCAGACCAAGTCAAACATCTTGAGGTATAAAAAAAGGCTAAATCCAATAACTACAACACAAATAGGATTAGGATAAAACCTTGCATTATTATTTACTTTTACTATGAATAATCATAAATCAAAGGTGCCTGCGCCGCCCCTAACTCAGACCCAAATTCCAGGCACAGTAATAGCGCTGTATCAGGGACTGAAACTTGCAACCTCCCAAACTGCTAAGACTCTCTGAAGAGGGGGGTGAAGGCACTTTTGTTTACTCTGTTTTTAAACCGACAATCATTGTGAAGTGATTCGGTTCCAGCTGTGCCAATTAAACAATTTTTTATTTGTCCGTTTGTGGATGTTCTTATCCCAAGCAACTTATACTTCTGTTTTTTTACATTCTATTTATACAGCAGGATATTTAACTAGGCCAGTATAGGCCAAGTATTTTGCTCAAGGGTGTCACAGCAATGCCTCATGTTGGATTTGAACCTGCAGTCTCTGACTCTGAAGGGCACACTGCTGCCCCTGCCCACCCTTCTGTACAGCAGTTTTAGCAGAGAGCTGTGTGGGGACAGGTGTACGAGCATGCCCTGCCCAGCAGGGGGCGCTGTAGGCAGAGAGCCCTACCTCAATGGCGTCCTTCCCGTGCCGTCTTTCCGCCTCCTCCTCAGACAGCCCCACGCAGCCGTACTCCAGCGGGGTGAACACCGTGGTGGGGATCTGGGGGGGGGGGGGACACCGGAACACTGAGCATTACACACACTGAGCAACTTGGGCTGGGATGCGTTTGGGCTCTGAGCAGTGAGTAACATGGGGAAACGGCTGACATAGCACCGGTCGTGAGCAGAGCTGGTTTATTTTATATTATCTGTATGAGTCAGCCCGTCCAGGTGGGGAAACGGCGAAGACGCGCTGATGACGTGCTGACATCACTGACCGCTCTTCTCACCTGGCCTGTCACTCAAACACCGAGCTTTTTGCGGCCTCTTCATAAGCAGCTGCTCGTAATCGCCTGACAGCCTTAACGCCACAATGATTACTTTTCAATTGCTTCATCCCATATACGTGGCTTCACATGCATTTAATGCTTGTTAGCCTACACGTACACCACCTCTACCTGTGCAATAGCCACCTGTACCTGTACAATAGCATTACGATTAGCATAGAGGCATTCACCGAGGTCATGTCTGACACTGCTGCAGGGTTATTTTTGCGTATAAATGACTCTCTCCAGGATTTCAGGCAGAGCTGAATAATATACACACACACGCACACACACACACACACACACAAACGTTTGGCTTTGGGCAGGGCTCTACGGTGTGGAATAAGCCATGTTTGGGGGCCACAGCAGTGAAAGCAGTTAGGTTCAGGTTTGGGTTTGGGGTCACTACAGTGAGTAGCAGCTTGGCTCTGGTTTTGGGGTCACCTCAGCGAACAGCATCTTAGGTCAGGTTTTGGGGTCACTGAATGTAGGTTGGCTCAGTTTTGGTTTTGAGGTCAGCGAATGCCGGCTGGCTCACTCACGTTGTTGTAGTTCATGAGTTCCCTGGATGCACCAAACAGTCGTTCGGGCAAGAAGCCTCCCAGCTTTAATGGCGACGGGGGTGAGTTCAGGACGACCCTGAAATACAGTTTACCACAACCAGTTAGGGGAGCGTGTACGTTCACACATACAAATACACAAATACGCATAAACACATACAAGCACACTAACACTGACAGCCAAGTGAAGCCCCTCCCCCTCTAGAGGAGTCAGCGCCTACAGAAGCCCCTCCCCCTCTAGAGAAGTCAGCCTAGATAAGCCCCTCCCTCTCTGGAGGAGTCCGCCTACAGAAGCCCCTCCCTCTCTGGAGAAGTCGACCTACAGAAGCCCCTCCCTCTCTGGATCAGTGTTAGAACACCGCAAAGTAAATCACAGACTTGCGCACTATGAGCTGTGAAAAAAATCAGATGAGTCGCTCGGGGAAAAAAAAACTCAGAGACCTGTGACTCTGGATTGAGACTGAGCCCAGTCACTCAGCCCCAGACGAGACTACGCGCGTGGCGTAGTTCAGCTGAGCCAGCCGACGGGAGGGCGAGAGGCGTGAGCTCAGAGCGCCGTGTGGGTAATAATCGGAGCGGCGGCGGCGGTTCTTGCGCCGCGCTGCGCTGGCTGAGCGCCAGTAGGTGTAGTCCGGCCAAACTGAGACACGCACGGGAACAATGGCTGAGGGCTCGGGGGCAATTCTGCAAACATGACTTCAGCCTCCGCCAGCACGTCTGACAGCTCTCCCACATCCTGTTGCCCAAGACGACACCTCCTCCAGCGGTACGAGAGAATGTGTGTGTGTGTGTGTGGGTGTGTGGGGGTGTGTGTGTGCGTGTGTGTGCGTGTGCCTGCGTGCATGTCTGTGTGTGTGTGTGTGTGCCTGTGTATGCGTGTGTGCCTGTGCGTGTGTGTGTGTGTGTGTGTGCCTGTGTATGTGTGTGTGTGCAAGTGTGTGTGTGTGTGCGTGCCTGACTGTGAGTGTGTGTGCCTCTGTGTGTGTGTGCGTGTGTGTGCCTCTGTGTGTGCCTGTGTGAGTGTGTGTGCGTGTGTGCCTGTGTGTGTGTGTGTGTGTGTGTGCCTGTGTGTGTGTGTGTGAGTGTGTGAGTGTGTGTGCGTGTGTTTGTGCACCACCCACGTTGCGTCATTAAAATCCACATCTCAGCCACATTTCCCCAGGTGCTCTCAAACTCTGTTTTCATGCTTTTTTTTCTTTTTTTCTAACTCCCACCTTTGGACACGGAGACCGAAATTACAATCTGCACAACACCTCCACAAGATGGAAAACACGGCAGGCGTCTCTCCAAACATTTCGCCCTTTCTCTCCTCAGCTTCAGAGCTTCGTCTCAGGCTGACAGTGTGTCAGGGGTGTGGTGTGGGTCAGCCCCCAGACACCTGGACATATTTCACCACAGGCAGGGCCTTTAATGAGGCCAGCTGTTTAAAACAGGATGTGCTACAGTACCACACAACCTGCATTTCTGTTTTTCTTCCTTTTTTCCCCCCCCCCACACGGCAGTACTGGATTATATATTCAAGAATGAGAAAATTTCAGAAAAATCAGAAAATTTACCTCTGAAACTGCACGGATTTGATAAGAGACGGACGTGCTGAACATCCCGTACATCGACGTTACCTTACAGGTAAGTAGCCGAGCTAACCCCCAGTCAGCACGTACCTCCCCGATATCTCCGATGGCGTAGATGTTGGGCACAGACGACGCTTCGCAGTCGTCCACGATCACTTTGCCGGACTCCTCCTGGAGCGCCACGCCGACCTTCTCCAGGTTGAGCGTCCTGGTTTCGGCGGCTCTGCCTGCGGCCGGACACAGAGAGAGAGAGAGCGGCCTCAGAAACCTCGAATAATGACCGTTAGTCATCATTACGCTCGTCCACCACTGGTTTGGTTCGGCGGCCATGTTTAACCACTAAAGCGCAGGGGCGTTATAGTTAGCCTCTACCCCTACCCTCCACACCGGGAGCAGGGAGGGGAGACAGGGCCGCATTCCAGAGACACGAACGGCGAGATATCTCCACTTCCATCTTCCACCCCGGGGCCCCTGGGGGTCCTTGTATGTCACTTCCTGTGAGCCCTAGCGGTCGGTGGCGGTGGGGGGGGGGGGGGGGCCTCTGTGGGTAACACAATAAACACTCCCCCCCCTCCCCCCACTCCCAGGGCGCAGAGGTTCCAGCGGCGATGGTATCTGCCCGCAAAAAACAACAAACCCGGGGACCCTTTTCCTGGCCGGAGCAGAAGAACAACTTCCTCCCCCCCGCCTCGGCCGCCACGGCGACCAGGTTCGGACCACGGGGCCGGAGAATCTGTCCATTGATAGGGATACTGGGAAGGGGGAGGGGAGGTGGAGGGGTGTTACAGACACCTCTCTCTTCCTAAAAACATTGCACAGTGGGGGCAAGAGACCACAGCGGCAGAGCAGATCCGCTCTCCCACTATGCAGATCAGGGCCCTGTAAGAGCAGAGCACTGATCCAAGATCAGCTGTTTCCCGTCTGTATCCTAATGTTAAACATTATGTGGCAGCCAGCAGAGCAGACTCCAGATCAGGGCCCATATTCAACAGGGTCTCAGAGTAGAAGTGTTAACTCAAGCACCTCCGCCAATATCCCAACCTTAAACACGGTGAACTAAAAGACTTGGAATGCTTTATGAATACATGATATTGTCAGATTCTTTATGAATGCAAATCCTTATCTAGGATCAGTTTTCTTCTGTTTGTAATCTAACCTTTCCTGTTACGAGCCTAAAGGACAAAGCGATCCTAGATCAGTCCTCGTGCTCTGATATGCTTTATGAATACGGGGGCGGATCCGCAGATCGTCTCCTGTGCCTGCTTAGTGTTAGCGGTCAGGGACGGGTTTCATGGCCTGAGAGGAGTTACCGCGGCGATCACGCGGAACCAGGGCGCCTGAGGGAAACGGACGCGGGTTCGGCCAGACCGTGCCCGCCAGCGCCCTCCCCTGGCGGCCCCGGTGCAGCCAGGCCGCGTGAGCCCCAGGCCCGGCGCTGCCAGCTCTCTGCCAGGCTCAGTGGAGTGCTGAATGGACTCCTTTGTGTCCCGGTGCATTCCTGCAGACATTCACCCCGGTGTTCCCTCCCAGGAATGTCCTTGACTCCGCAGAGGAGCGTGCAGCACAATCGTCTGGCCTCCTCCCTCTTTCTTTCTCTCCCTCCTCTCTCTCTCTCCCTCTCTCTCTCTCTCTCTCTGACACTCTCTCTCTCTCCCTCCCCACGAGATAAGCAGAGCTCTCCTCCGTCCGACCCGTCTGTTCCCGAGACATCCATACCCCCGCACCGCAGCAGACAGACGGGGGCGGGTTTCGAGCGCCCACGGGTCGCTCACGGAGCACACGCATGTGGCGAAGCGGCGTCCGACGTTCCGCAAGGATGCGCCCGAAGAATTCACGGACGATGACCCCTACATCACACAGAACGCAGCTCCTGTAGACTTCAGGATGCTGACGAGTTAGGAATCACACTGGGCTAGCTAATCTCTTTTTTTAAGAAAACCTAATTATTAATCAGACATACACATAATTTATAAGAATACGCATATAACATTCAGGGTTTATTTTACCAGTGTGTACCGGTGTGTAAATGTCAGTAAACAACACTGGACTGTTTTTAATAGCTCATAAGGGTTAAAGCAAGGATTCTAAGAGCTCATAAGTGTTAAAGTCAGGATTCAGTCATTTTTAGAGCTCATAAGAGTTAATGTAAGGATTCAGTCAGTTCAATAGCTCACAAGGTTTAAATGATTCAATCCATTCAATAGCTCATAAGAGTTACAGTAAGGATTCAGTCTATTTAATAGCTCATAAGAGTTACAGTAAGGATTCAGGCTGCTTAAGAGCTCATAGAGGTTAAAGTAAGGACAGAGAAGGGAACGTTTTTCCTGGCTCAGCTCTCTCTTGCATCAGGAGCTGGCACTGCTGTGTGTTTGAATGTGCGGTGAATTTAAACTTTGATCAGCTGACCTGCAGGAGGAGAGGAGGCAGCTTCAGCAGGAAAGTCATCCAGCCAGCGCAACAGTCACAGAAACTCACTCTCATCCTGTATATTACTGTTAGAAAATGTACATTCGGAATATTACAGCTACAACCTTGCACCCAAATGGCCCAAATATGTAATTCAACTATTTTAACTGCTTACGTGCTGGTAGAAACAGTCCTGCAGATCCCTGAGAATTTTTAATTAGACACGATACAAACAAAAACATGTACTGATAGTTATGATTCTGAATGCCGCGGTGAAGGGGGTGGGGGGGGGGGTGAGAGAAAATAGAAGTTGCTTTTAAGCCAGTAAAGTAATGGGCAGAGGATTTTACTGGTGTCAGACGGGTAAAAGCATTTCATAAAAATATTTGCTTGACCCAGGCCTGACGTGGTCACGGCCCAGTCCAGATTCAGTCACGCTCCGCGCCTCTGGTGAAAGGGCGGAAAAGAACGGGGGGCGCGGGGGGAGCGGGGAGGGGGGCGCGGGGGGGAGCGGGGAGGGGGGCACGGGGGCCGGGGGGGGGCGCGGGGGTGGGGAGGGGCCGCAGAGAGCACCAGCTGACGTCAGTCAGTCAGACGGGAAACGATCTATTCCTGTGCTGTCCTCCGGGACACCTGGAGCGGGCGTGGCTCCTGAATCAGGACCCGAAACGCAACCTCACTCGCCCCAGCAGGGTGAAGGCCAGGGTGTGGGGGGTGGGGGGGTGAGGGGTGGGCGGAGCTGCAAATCTTTACCCCGGTTGGCTCTTTAAATGTCTCCATGGAGACCGAATCGACATCGGAAGAGGAGGGGCTGAAAATGAGTAAATAGGCTTTGAGTGGTCAGAGAGCTGTGAAGGGGAAGACACATTACAGCAGAGAACTGCAGGCAAGTAAGACCAGCACCCACAGAACCCAGCCCAAAACAGTGTGCCCCCCCTATATACAGAGCACTGTGCCCGCCCCCGCCCCCACCCCCCCCTCCACTGCTATCACAGAGCATTATGCCCCCGCCCCCCCACCCCAGCTGATACAGGACTGGCAGTTCGGGTCCGGTCCACGACCGCGGTCAGAACCGATACCGCGAGCACCGAGCCAGCGTTTCGAGCGGGGTGCACCCCGCGCCCCATTTACTTCGCCTGGAGCGGAGAAGTCCACCCAGCGTGTCCGCTGGACTCCCAAAAAAAAAAAAAAAAAAGAAGCCCCCCTCCACAAATATTTACCCCCCTCCACCCGTTTCCGGGCAACCAGCGAGCGAGGCGGGCCGTCGGGGTTGACATTCACATTACCGCCGCAAAAGGGCGGGCAGTGGAAAAAGCGCCGCTCATCTTCCCTCAGAACATTCCGGGCCAAGCATGGGGGGGGCTGTAAAGAGTTACGAGGGCGGAGTCACGCAGGAGGACCCTCGAAGGGGAAATTTGAAAATCTTTCTGAGGGACGGACGGGCGGGGCAGGGGGCAGGAGGATGCCCCCCCCATTGTCTCAATTCTATGGAATCAGGAGAAATTAATCCTGGGGGGGGGGGTCAGTTTTGGGGGGGGGGGGTCCTGGGGTTCCCGTGGCCGTGCCAGGTGACCACACCGCGGAGAGTGACAGACGGACGAGGAGAAATCCCGCTCATTTCCGCAGGGATGCCGGGGTCAGGAAGGCTGGGGGGGGGGGGGGGGGGGGGGGGTGGAACAAAGCAGAGAATAGGCTGACCCCCTGTAAGGGCTCATCCTGACACCCCCTCCTCCCCACGCCGCTGCCGTGACATGTCATTAACACTTCCCCCGAGGGTCCCGCAGCGCCGTGTTTATTGCCTTGTTTTGAAGTCGACGCCCCTCGTCCTGCTGACGCTGCGGATTGCCGTATGAATCCTGGAAGATTTACGGCACGGAAACAAGCGCCGCTATCCCAGCGCGCAGACGCCCGCCGCGAGCGAGCACCGCCACAGCAGGCAGCGGGAGAGACTACAAGTGGCAATCAACATGAGCCTGTTCTGGGAAAGGGGGAGGATTCTGCCCAGGCACATCTCAGGGCTACTAAACCCGGGTCCTGAAAGGCCATAGGGATTTGTAGTTCAACAACAGTCCCAGATTTCAGCTGGGGGGTATTGGGTCTGTGACTCAAAAGTTGCAGATTCGATATTTGTGCAAGATACTTAACTTGAATTACATCAGTAAGTATCCAACTGTGTAAACAGACTTGATGCAATCAAAATAATAAATAAAAACGAAACTGCGGAAATCGATCTGAGTAAGAGCAAAATGATTAAATGTACCTTCAGATACTGAAGTCTCCAGGAACACAGGTCAGGAAACTACAGAACTGCAGGTCTGTGAATTACAGCCAATCGTGGAGGCTTTGTAACAGATCTTGCACCATTCCCAATGAAAATCAGGACAGGGCAATCCCCCAATCACAGCACCGCACTCCCACACACTCACCTATGGCCCACAGCACCGTGTCAAAGGTGTCCTTCGCCTCGGCCCTCGAACTCGGGTCCTCCCACGTCACCTGCAGCGCCCCCGACGCCAGCTTCTCCACCCTGTTGGGAACGCACTCCCAGGAGAACTTGGTGCCGTAAGAGTCCATGTAGTCTGTCACCAGACCCGCCATTTGCTGAGAGAGGGAGAGAGACAGTGAGAGAGAGAGAGAGAGAGAGAGAGAGAGAACCAGTAGTGATTGTTACATCAAAGGGTTAAAAAGGGGTGGGTCTGAGTGCCAAGCCCCAGCTCCTCTTAACTGACAGATTAACAACTGAAGGAAAAAGGACAACAGGCGCAATACCTGGTCGAACCCCCGGAGGGCGATGCTGCGCACCATGACGGTGGTGTCTAGTCCGATGCCCGTCAGAAACCCGGCGCACTCCAGCGCCACGTCTTCAGGAGGAGTTCAGGAGCGCAAAGCCTCAGAGTCTCACGCTGCTTCGCTATATACAACATCTCTGCGTTTATTCCGGTACTCTTTTCTGCGTCCCACCATATTTACAACTTCTCATTCATCTCTTAACAATGCAGGAAATAATTTTACAACCTGAGACATACAGGAAAGACAGTACGGTGCAGTGCACACACACTGGCACCAGGGGGCGCTGGTGCTTAAAAGGATACAGCTGGCACCGACCACAAGCCTGAAACACAGAGAGAGAGAGAGCAAATAAAGGAACCATGGTACCATGTGTGAGTGTGTGTGTGTGTGTTTCTGTATGTGTGTGTATGTATATATATGTGTGTGTCTGTGCGTGCATGAGTATGTGTAGCTGGCTCAGGCACCCTTTACAGGGTAAAGAACAGAAAAAACTCCTGTAGCCCCTGCAGGCTTTATTTGAGTGAGGAGCGCAGAGTGTGAACACAGTGCTGCCTCTGCCCACTGCTACAGCTTGAGCTGCAGGCCGAGTGGACAAACAGACACGGCCGCTAAAGAGCAGCGGTTTACCCCCCTTTAACTTCCTAACCCCCCCCAGGCTTCAATTTCTCCAGCTCTTCCTGGGAGATCTCCCACAGGGAAACGTAGCTGTTCATCTAATCCCCCGCTCACCGCTCTCTATCATGCAAATCGCCAGTGTGACTGGCCAGCGCGATACTGCGCCCGCTCACAAACCACAACTCGCTGCAGAAATCGCGTGTGCTCTTCGTAAAAAGGAAAGGAACTGCAATACATAATTTAAGGAAGTATTTCTGACAGGAAATCAAAAAAATAAATAAATGTAAATGCAGCTATAAAAATACACACCCGGGCCACTTTGAAACGGTACCGGCTGTTTACTCTGCTTTAATGTCGCCCTGATCTGAGAGAATCCACTTATCACAGCCATCAAATCCAAAGTCATGCAAAATATTCAATGTAAACAAAACCTACAGGCCTGGACCGCCTGCAGCGCTAACCCAGTCAGTCTGGGACTTCCTGTAATCAGAGTGTCAATCATAGCTGAAGTGGGCTCGGCCTTTATGTTGCCACGGCAGCTGACTCCCCCCCCCCCCCCCCCCCGCCCCCGGCTGCACGTGCGTCTGTGGCTCAGGTGTGTTGGAGGTGTAAAGGGGGGGGGGGGGGGGGGGGGGGTTGGGGTATTGGTGCAGACACACCCGACGGAGCTTCCCGTCACTCAACATGCCACCACCAACCCCCCCCGCCCGCAAAAAAACACCTCCTGCAGGTGAGACAACAGCCTGTCAACCTGTCTGTCAACCGTCTCCACCCACAAGTCCTTCTAAAGCCCGCCTCCAAAATACCAACCTATGGGGGGGTTCGGAAGAGGAGCCCCCCCAGGAGAGAAACACTTCAGCTGCACTCTTTCCATCAGTGACGAGAACCACAAAGGCTCTCATCCAGGTTACGGTTATGGCAGAACTTCAGCACATTGGTCACAGTGGCCTGGATTCAATCAACATTCCTCATGAAAGAGATACAAACGTCAAACCTTTATCGCCATCTAGCGGCGGAATGCAAGAACAGCAGCCTTCCCTTCACTGGAAACTACTGCATGCAGCGAAACGCAATTTATTCTGGAAGCATTATGATGTCACAGTAGCATCTCAACTCACGTCTTCCCCGGAGACTCTTTGAGCCAGAAGAGATCATCGCTGCTAATGCTGTGTTCCACTGCCCCCGGGACCTGACAAGAGGACATAACAACCAACCTCATTTGCATTTATTCAAATTACAATAACAACAATCTCCAGATCTGTGTCAGAAATCAGCCTTGTACAATATCCGCCGCGCGGACGCCGTGCTCCTGGCCAGCTCGTTATCTCCCGCGCTCTCTGTGACTCAGCGGCTCTCGTTATCATCAGAGGCGCGCAGCTGGCTCTCTGAGAACGCCAGACGAAGACAAACACAGCCCATTAAAATGAGAAGCGGCGACTCTCCCTAGCGACGGTGCGAGGCGGCGACGAACGGACCGCTCAGCGCCTCTCCACGCGCGGCGCGCGAGGCTCAGGCCACAGACCCTCTACCACCGCCAGACGTACGGCTCTGTGAGCGCCACACAGCGAAAGTCACTTCGCTGGGGAAAACACGCGCGCACCCAATTAACACCTTCATAAGAGAGCATTTTCGGGATGCCAGTGGCAAATTACTTCTGGCTCGTAAGCAACAGGGCATTACACTGCATTACAAGCACAGAGTGAAAAACCTCAGAGCCCTCAGACCCCAGCTCTGCCAGCGATCTGAGTGGCAGATTTTTGGGTAAATGCTCCGCGCTGCCTATTCCCAGTAATTAGAAAAGCAAGCGTTGGCTGAGAGGGAGGGCGACACAACACATTTGAAACGAGACAAACCGCCGATGTTCCATTATCGTTATCGTTTCCGTTTCATTATTCATTGTCCCCCGCTCGGAGTCGGCGCTTCTCTGGAATCGTGGGATAGCGCCGGAGGCCGGTGGAGGACCTCCCCGGACGGAGACTCACGTCGGCGGGGAACTTGGGCCTCATTCCCGTCGCGATCACAACGCTGGCCGCCGTCAGGACCGTCTGCGAACCAGAGGGGGAGAGGATCAAATTCCGTGGGCGTCCTGGAAACGGTAGTGAGCAGCGGGCGCGTCTGGCCCCCTCACAAACGACCATGGGGGGGGTGCGGTCATGAGACTGGCCAACTGACACACACAACCAATCTAATCAGGAACACAAGCTGTTTAGTTTGGGATCTATTTCTGGATAGGGGAGCAGACCACCCCCCGCCCCCTGCCCCCCTGCCCCATCTATTTTTTTTCAATTTATTCAGCAGGAAAGCAGAGTGGGTTACAGACAGAAATGGGATCACAGCACAGCAAAGTGCCACAGCAAAGAAAACAACCACTTTCATACATTATTCATGTATTCATATATTATATATTATTATTTTAAAAAATTTGAATTTCAAGAAGAATTTCATAATTACTGGCAGCAACTGTCCTTACCTCTTTCCCCGATTTACTAACTCCTCTGATGGTGTGTTCGTCCACCAAACTGCCTTTCAAGTTGAAATACTTCACTTTCCTGTCAAATAAGAAAAAAGAAAAAAAAAACACAGATGGGACAAATGCCAAAGATAACATATAGCTGGGTTCTTCCAAGATGTACAGTCGGGGCTCCTGAATACTAGAGGGCCCGTAAAGGTCAAGTCTTTCCCCTTTTGGCTGGATGCAGTCATTCGGGCTGCCCAGAGAAGAGATGCGTTAACAGGTTAGGGTGTGACGATGTGCTGACAGCTGAACACCTGAACACCTGAACACCTGTTTGCCCCCAGGGCTTTTAGGCCCTGTCTGTACTACAGCTGTAACCTCTGTGTACCAACAAAACCCTGCAGGTCCCATCAAGGAAACGTGTCAGATCAAACGCACGACGGGGAGAATCCGGTAAGAGCCACAACCGCGCAGATGTTTCATTCTGTAACGCCAGCGTGCCGCGCGACTGACTGACAAGTTTAAAGGGACAGCGTAGCATAGCGTACAGGAGCTGCAGGTTCAATCCCTAGAGTTAATGTGTGAATTCAGATGTGGGCATTGAATTCTACAAATTTACCCCCAACATCCAGTGCATTTAAATTGAGCACACAGGATCTACTCGACGCCTTATAGTTGGTTTAAATGTGCAGTGGCAAACCTTAGCTTTGCTCACTGCTCTCCAGGTCCATTGTGCACCTTACAGCAAATTCTGGGAATCCCTCGTGCGGTATCTCTGCGAGTTCAGTGTAGACGTGCTTCCCTTCCTGCCACGCGTCAGCGCGCTCACACACACCTGAGGCTGACTGCGCGTTCACACGCCTCAGGCTGATTGTGTGTACGCACGCCTGAGGCTGATTCTTTCTGACAAGCAACCCAAAATCAATACGACATGGCAAGCCTGAATACTTCCAGGAAATCGATTCTGAAGAGCTGGGCAGAGCCCACCACGACTACCTTCACATCAATCATAAAATGTCCTGCAGTTATGGATCAGCCCCCCCCCCCTTATTTTAGTTTGTGCGTTCCTGTGACTCTGTGGTTCCTAATGTTTTTTTCTTTTTCTTGGAAATGTTCCAAATATATATTTATTTAAAAAGAGCCTCGTGCGCAGCATGTTATCACGAGGTGCCGGTCCGGCCAGATACAAATCAAACGTGAAGGGCAGCAATAGCTGGTATTTCTTGAACCGCGCACTCAAAAAAGAAGAGAAACGAGACTATATGACATTAAAGAGGTACAGTATATTGCAAATTAGGATGCAAACTTTGTTGAATCAATGGTGAAACATGTCATTCGCATCCTAATTTGCAATACATGTCTTTAATGTCACAGTCTCATTTTTCTTCTTTTTTAAGTGTGTAGTTCAAGAAATACTAGCTATTGCTGGCCTTCACATTTGATACATTCATTTAATTTTAACTGTATACAATGATACAGTGGCCAGACATGAGGCATCGGGCATGCCTATCCTCATAGGAAAAGATACTACAATTCCCAGAATGCTCAGCCAGAAGGAGTCACTCACTTGTCTTGTAGCTGGACACGGTGGCCCCAGTTGAGGGACCTCACATGATTCTGTACGGCCTCAGCCATAGTGGGCCTGCAGTACACAGAAAGCACTGTTAGCTGGAAAGGATAATTAGGACTTTTAGGACTGTTGTATCCAAGCACAAAGCAAGTTTCATATTAATTATTAGCAGGATGCTTTGTATGGCCAAAATTCCAGGCGCTTGCTTTGACATTTCCAGAGAATCTGCTGACAGTCTGAAGATTTCATTCACAAACATATTTTTAATTTGAATGTACAATTCAAGAGTTGCAAAGAGTTTTGAACGAATTGCAAAAACTCTTTCTTTTTTTAAATCTAAATAAATGAACTGAATAACTCAAACGTCTCAGCCATGTCCAATAGCATGTGGATTCTCAAGTGGCTAGACAGTAAATCCACCACGAACACCACTAGATGGTGACAACGTGTATTTTTACTTAACAAAAAAAAAAGGACAGTAATTGAACCTAGACATCACATCCACTGTGAAGTTTCATAAATAATAAACATATAAATACTCGGAATGTCCACATGTTATTTTAATAAATGGCTAAAACTATTAATAATGCAGGAGATTGCGCACTCACCAGTCATGTGATACAGGAGCAGGGATGTTCCATCCATACTTCCGGGCATCCTTCACAGCTGTCCCCAGTAGAGCGGCTTGGTGCATGAGTTTCTTAGGAATACAACCTACATTCACGCAGGTTCCACCAAGACCCCACTTCGTGCCTGAAGGGAAACGGAGGAGCATAGCTCATAAAACACGGTCATGATCTTCTCGTAATATCCAACTATGACAAAATAAAGGTTAAAATATGTTCCAATACACTGCGTGTCTTTCGGTATTGTATTGCTCTGAAATGAAGAAGAAAAACGTTCTGCTTAACATCGGCTCAAAGATCTCACCTTTTGGAGAGGGTTCGACATAGTCGAGGACGGCAACTTTCTTCCCAAACTGAGCGGCTGAATAGAAAAAACAAAATATGAGGTGTTCTAGTTTATGCACATAAAATAATATACTATACACGGTCCCTATACGACAAAATCGTTATGGGTACTACGGCAGGTTTAATTTCTATCATTAATAAAACATAATCAAAACTCATGACAAACACCAAGGACCAGCACTGACAACTGCCACCTGGACAATATCAATACAGTCAAATTTCTACGGACAGCTGTGTGTGTTTATATAAAAAAGGATAACGTTGCAACACAAAGTTTACCTTCTTTTGAACACGCCAGGCCCCCAGAACCACCACCAATAACCACGAGATCATAGTCAAATTTCCCTACAAAAAAAGCACGACATCGACATGAAAACGTAGTTTTCAATAACTGATCTGCTTGATGCGTATTAGAGCGCAAGCTAGGTAAATACATTGGAAATAAGTAAGAAAAGCACGAAACTGTCTAATCAGTTCTGCTGGATTGATCAATATGACATTTGTAGTGGATGTTAGCTAACTGTTACGCAGATAAGTTAATGTACCCACTTAGCTTGTTCTGACAACAGTGAGTCAGTGACAACGAGGGTACACAAAACCACAAATTAAATTAACATATTTACATTAAAAACAGCTTAACATTACCTGTTAAGTTTCTTATTAAAGTTTGTTGGAGCAGTACACGTTTAAACCGGCTCCTGCCTTTACAGAAGGCAGCCATATTGTTACAGTAAAAGGACCCGCTCTGGCGTCATATAGGTGGCTGACGACATGCCGTCTGGCAGTCATATCAAATGGTGAGGTCTACGCTCCTCACCCCTCCAACTGAAGCTGGAAAGGAATACAATGAATTGAATTGAGTTTCCCCGAAAATATCGTAATTTATTACGTCATTGTTAGAAATGCAATGAACAATGCATGCAGTAAAGGGATGTACCTATTTTTTACAGTCCCTGGGATGTACCTGTTGGTTCTATTTGGAATTGGAGAGTGTCCATTGGGGTTGTGTACTTAAATAAAGATCCATTCCATGAAACTGGTTAAAAATAAACAATTTCCATATTGTAGATGCATCCTGAAAGTGATAGGGCTACAGCTGAACGGTGAAATTAAACTTTTATCTGAATTGATATAGATCCTATTTTTGGCAAAGCTGTCATTCGTCCTGCACCGTGCTACGCGGTTGTCACTGAAATGCTCGGAGGCACAGAATGTGACTTGCTTGGTTTTTTTCCGTTGAATGCATAGCCGTGTCTTGAAAGGCATCGAGTAGGGCGACATTCCGAGAAATTAGAACACTGGTAGCTTGCCTTAATTGTCTTTCAGCAATATCATTGTTGCGGAAATTGACAGTTGCACTTAATTTCATATTCAGACACCACAAGGAGTACAAACTTTTGCTTTTTTAAAGCAGGAAAAGTGGGCTAGTTGTTGAAATTTCGGCAACTTGATATATCTATTCACGGCTTTGAATGAAGGTAATGACAAAGTGCAGTAACTACGGTGTGTTACAATGGGCACAGACTTTCACAACTCCAAACTAAAGTGTCTTAAGTCTATTTTTGGTATATTTTGCTAAGGCAATTTGTGGGTAGATTACCACCCACTCAGCTTTGTTGCATTAAATAAATTATCGTATATTTGCATGAATTATACATCCAAGTCTTCAGAATAACCACAATATGTGGGCGTTTGTACTGGAAACAAATATACCCTAGTGCAAGTTGGAGAAAATATTGTCCCCCCTCACAGTCTCGGTTAAGGGTTTATTTAAAGCTATGAATGTTAATAAACATTTTGAAAAAGAGACTAGAATCAATCTGGTGAAGCTTTTTAATCACTAGATTATGTTCATTATTCTCCTTTTCAAATGTAATGTTTGACACTGACAGGCATTTATTAATGTTAAGTACAATACAATGGGCCAATTTAGGAAATTGCACACACAAAAAGGCGCAAACATTATTGTTCCATTTTCTTTTGACAAGCCAGAGACTTCTCGCCGTTCTTGATTCTTGAAAACATCTTCCTCTGAAAAGATGAGGGAAGTAGTCAGATACAAGTTTTTCATGATCATGTATTTAAATGGTTTTTATTTTTTACCTTGATAAACATCCAGGTTTTTTGCAGGCTCACTACCTTTGCTTCAGTTAGCATAAGATCTACCAGAGCCAGTGTTGACCACAAATTGGTTTGGAAGGTTTGTGTCGGTCCAGATACTAAATATTTTGAATGTCAAAAAATATGTATCCCTGTGCTCTTCAGTGTATCTTTACTTAATGGGAATTTGTCAGCTGCGACAAGAAAAATGTAGGCTATACGTTCTTATATGCATATCTCTTTAATCCCTGAAACGTCATTGAGAATTCAAGGAAAATATAAAGCGACTTACTTGAGAGGGAATGATAATGTGACAAATCGTTTTCTTTTTCTATTTACGTTCGTTGTTCATTCGTATCTCTGCCAAAAATATGAGAAAAATGTTTCCATTTTATACGTTAATTTCTGCTCTGGCAGGAAAGGGCACGCTGAGGACAGCTCTCATCTTTTAGCGGGAAATATTAAGTGTTTTTTTTTTCTCCCCAGAAAGTAGATGGCTTACCGGAATTTACTGTGAAAGAACATTTAGGTATTAGCAATGGAAAAAGGCAAAATATTGTGCATGTAGTCGTCAATATCAATGTATTTTGAACACAGTTTTCCGAATGAGTTTATGACAATAGTTATAAAACATCTGCTTAGCAGTGTGGTTTGTGGCTCTACATTTACACCTGTCTAAATGCTATTAAAGCATTTAAAGTTTTTGAAAGTCATTTGCTCCAGAGAAAAGATTATCAGACCTGCATCAGTTTTGTTAAGAATGCAATCACTGAAATCCACAGAAAACTCACATGATGTGGCCATTGCAAACATGAAAGAACAGATTGAGCTTCCACAAAAATAAAGGAATGCTCAATTTACCTGAGATATGAGCGCAGCAACAGGCTAATCTTTATGTGTGTATGGACGTACCTGTATGGATGTAGTCTTTATTCAAAATTTGTATTTTGATTCTTGGTTCATATAGTTAACTAGTCGTTTCCACGGTTACCAACATTAATCAGGTGAACACACTTATATTTCTCCTGCATAATAAGTGCCATCTGCTGAGTGAGTGTAATGTTACTTAAATCAAGAGCTTAGATCTTTTTTCATAGTTGCATTCAGTCAGAGACATGATTCTTAAAAGGAACAAGTGCCTCAGTTCAGGCCAATCATTTTCAGAAATTGCATAAACGCACTTTTCCTGCGCATAGACTTCACAGGTAATCCTAGTCACATGTGCCACGGACGAAGCTTCAAAGTCGGATTACTACGTATGATCTGACAAAAGTGCGCTGCAAGAAGCTCAAGCAAGATGAATTCCACTTTGTGTGCGCGACACAGATTGGTCTCTATCTCTCTCTCTCTCTCTCTTTTTTTTTTTTTTTTTTTAGTGGTGACATAGTTGCTCCCATGGTAACGACTGAAGATTCTGGAAAAGGAATCTTTTTTTTTTTTTTCAGCTTCAAAGCCATGGGATGACACTTCTCCCAGCCCAGCCTCTGTGGTAGAAAGCTGCTCCGCACCACTTCCAGACTGCCTGCCGCGCTAATTACCGCTAAGGAGTGACAACATCATCAGAGCAGGCTTCTGCACCGCCAGCACGTGGGCAGAGGACACAGCTGCTGAAACGGGGATCCCAAAACGAAGATGGAGACATTCAGACATCATGCCCTTAATGAAAATGGCTGTTTTTTTTGTTTCGTTTTGTTTTTTCCACAGCAGGTAAAAATGATTTTTTCACACTTTTAAATATAAGCGCATGCTTTTTACGACCTACTCTGCAGATATGTGGCTTGCCGTTGAAAGGCTTTTCAGTCACTTGCTCTCTATGAAAATAAAATTAATTGAGCCTGACTACCCTTTGAGCCTTTTTTTGCCCTTTGAGCCTTTTTTTGAGGTGGATGATGTCATTATAAACCGACACTCAGGGAGAGTTAAATTAATCGCTCCTCAGACATTTTCCCTGAAGAACACCGTGACAGAGTGAGGAAAGTGCAGTTCTTTTGCGGAATCTTGGGACTGCTTGACAATAAGTTGACGATAAGTGCTCTCTGGCCACCCTGTTGCCCCGCCATTCAATATCAGTGCTTCTTAAGTGACGCCTTTCTGAAGAACCTTCCATTTCTAGCCTTGGGGAAGTTTTGTTTTCCATTTTCTCCATAGACTAAATTTCACCATGACATTAATTACAGTTATTTCCACCTTTGTATTTGACTGTCATTTTTCATGCACTTGTGCCGGGAGCAGTTGCTAGCAACTTTTCATCCGCTTTGACGTTTTGTTATTTTTAACCTCGCGGTTCTCTTCAGGCCACGCTTTTAATATTCCAGAGAAGATTGCAGAACACAAAATTGCACGATGGAAGATTACAATTTTATAAATGTCAAGCAGCTTTTACGTTTTCAAGGACTCTGTTCCAGGGGGATAAAAAAATAAAAAAAACCTAATGACTATGGAGGGAAATCACTGCCAAAAATAATGTCAAATTTTTTTTTATGAATGAGGGGCACAGCGGTAGCCAGACCTCCGCATGCAGACGGCATTTACGTAGCGTAGTAAGAAGGTCAGTGAGCTTTGGAGGTCAGTGTGGTAAAGGCACCAGGTTTTCAGTCAAAGGAAGGCTATAGCTAGAATAGCATCCTGAAACTTGGCTACACTGCCTTTGACTTTTGACCTTTGAGGCTATTGGCTCCTTCAATTTCAGCATCCCGCAGATGTTCTTTTCCAGAGCAAATTACAGATTACTCTTTAAATGTTTAATAATAAAAAATAAAAAAATTACAGTCATTTTGCACAGCTCGGTACTTTTACTGAACAGTTCACAGTGATTACCTTGCTCAAAATTAACACAGCAGTGCCCCAGCTGGGAATCAAACCCACAACCCCCAAAACTCTAAAATCTTGTACAGCAGCAGTTACCAAACTTTTGGTGGTGGGAGGGGTCGAGGTGGATCGAGAGATGACAATAAAAATAAAACTCCCTATATGCAATACACTTCCAGTTGATAGTCAAACTAAACACGACACCTGGTGCAGTAGGTACAACTTAACGTGGCTGTTTTTACAAAACATATTTTTAAAGAAGACGTTGTATTACATTTTTGAACTTGTGTCGCCCTATACTGAAATAAGAGCCAGGCCTCAGAAACTATTTTTTCTTGTTAAAAGTTTGGGAACCTCTGCTCTAGAGTGAAGCAGATCCTGGGTCATCCATGACGGATTCCGTCTCCCACAATGCCATGCTTGATGAACACGCAATCAAGCATCACTGCCCCCATATTATATTCAATCAGTGCACAAATTCAGGGCAGAGGCTGCAGTTAGCTTCCGTCTTTTCACTGGCAAAGGGCTTCGAAGGCTTGGAGTTCATGACGAACCCAAAAGTTTAACAATAATGACAAACTGACGGCGTTCTTTCCAGGCTCGGTTTATTGAAAACACACCAAATTGATACTCTACAAACCTGTATCTTTTTCCTTTATTTTAACAAGCTTAATACTTTCCTCAGGATATTAGTGAAATTAACATAATACATTCTGTCACTGTGGCATTTTTTTCTGATCCCTACGAAAGCATTAACAACTTACTCTTCTATGAAATCAAACCGTTTTTAATGTTCTCTATTTTTAAAGGTTTATAATACAATGTAATACAAGGCAAAAACCCACCACCAGTCTAGACTACACTGAGAACAGAGAGCAAGAGTGTGTTTGTGTGTGAGAGCAAGAGGAAAGGACAGAGAGAGAATGAGAGAGAGAGAGAGAGAGAGATAAAGAGAGGGAAGGAGAAAGAGACTTATATAAAACACATTGTTTTTTTAATCTACCATGGAAAAGTTTAAGGCACATGATAGTTACAAACACATTTGCTACTTAGTAGTACAGTTACTTTTATTTTGATGTTTTTTGATCAGTGATATCTACACAGGTAGGTCTTGCGCATTTTGATTTACTTTCTGCCAGTTCTTGCATTTGATTCAGATCTTGGTTTAGCAGATCTGTAGTGAACAGTCTGTAGAACAACTACAAACAAACCCCACCAACCCCTTTCTTATATTCTCCGACACAATATCAGATCCTTTGGTTGTGTACTGCAAAAAAAGGCAGCCAGGGATAGACAGAGATGATTTTTTTTTTTCAACGAACGCACACAGTACCAAAGACATAAACGTGGGCTAATTTCTTCTCTTTTTTTTTTTTAATTGAAGTTAGTACACATATAGTTATTCTATAATATCTGTCTTTGTAAACACTGTGTAAAAAAAAAAAAGCAAGCTTCGGAAATTCACGGCACAAAGAAAAGCAGACTCTGACGTAGGCACATGCCAATTGCCTAGTTGATGCATGAGCTGAATCATCCTTAAAAGTACAGTAGCTTCCCTTCGCCGTTTGTCCTCTGAAAAAAAAAACCTTGCGTTGGGGTTCCACCTTAAAGAACGAGAAGCATCACAGCACCACAGAACTAGTTTCTAAGCTCATAGTCTTTTTTTTCTCTCTCTCTCTCGTCCTGTTTTTAATGGCATATTTCTCATCGCTACAACAAATCAACCTTCTCAGAACACCCTCTTCTCCAACTAGAAAAAATAGAGAAAACACAATAAATAAAAAGCAACATTTTTTCCTTTCTCGCTCTCTTTTTTTTTTTTTTTTTTTTTTACAAACTGACAAAGCTTGGCCTCGTTAGCTGGAGAAAACCCCGTCTTCACTGCTCTCTCTCGGTTGTGAATGACTTCATATCAAATTACACCACAAAAAAACTGGCACTTGGAAGGAAAGGAAAGAAAAACATAAAACATCTTTACAGTTTTCTTCATGCTTGCTTAAAAGATTTCAAAAGATGCATTAGTAAAAATCTGCGCACGCTCAGAGATAGTCATTAGCAACTTCATACATCTGCAGTGATACGACGGCCATTGTCACATCGTTGTCTGTCTTCTGTCTATCCCTGCTACATCGTCCGTACTTTCCTGCTACATCGTCCGTACTCTCCTTCTGCTTCGTCTGTCCTCACCGTGTTCCAGAACCCTCACCTCTCACTTCCCTGAACGATTCTGGCAATCAGGACTTCTTCAGTTCAAAATATGTTTCCCCATCTTTAAAAAGAAACTGGTAGATAAAATTCTTCTTCGTCTTTTTTTTTTTTTTTTTTTACTTTGACAATACAAAATATAAATAGGTGACCGACATGACTTCGCAGGCTGGATACACACTGTTAGCTTTAAGCGGTTATTTCTTTATACAAACATGGCAATTCTGAATCCACTGAACGCAGTTCCCAAACGTCCGATTATGGATACACAGCTAACAACGTATAAAGACGAATTAGAAGTTTGTATAATTTTTTTCATTTTTTTCTTTTTGATCCTAATATACATTTATAAAATCAACAAAAATATAAAATGCTTTAAAATGCAACATTTGACAATAGGAGATGCTTCTTTTCAACGCAACTCTCCCAAATCCTTCACCAACACAAACCCTTAACACAAAGTGTCATTTTTCCTCTCACACTTTTTAATACAATGCAAAAAAAAAAAAAAAAAGAAAAAAAACAGGTCATGAACCAGGTTAACTGACAAACCCCACATATTTGCAGCAAAACATCTGTCTTTGAACATTAAACATTTTCCAACTGATTCTGTATATATATATCTTCCTCAGACCTGGCAGAACAATCCGTATTAAAATTTGACATAATACAAGTGTCTAGAATGACAAAAACATGTCACAGTTAAAATATTTTCAAAAATATTATTTTTTTAATTTTTATTGACTGTCCCTTGTAGTGTAGGTTTTAGCATAGTAGAACAAACGGTTCTAAATATTAAGACCAAAAACCCATGTCCCCTACAGGAGACAAAAATGAATTGCCAGATCATAGGAGGATATATACACATGTATTTATTTATTTATTTATTTATTTATTTATTTATTTAAGCAATTTGTTTCCATTTTGTTTGGCGATCCTTAATCAACGCAACAAATGTCAATTCACTCATTTGACCCCAATGAACCCCAGCAGGTATGTAGCATTAGCACCTGGGTTCCTAGCGTGACTGTCAGCACCGTTAGCTTCGAAAACATGCTGATCTCAGTGAGCAGAAGGGGGGATAAAAAAGCTAACGCTCGCTACGAAGCATGTGCATGAAGCCAGCACGTGAAACAGCATATGCGCTAACTCTGTTCAAACACCCGTCCCCCCCCACTTTGAGCACACCAGTCCCAAACTCAAACCACACCACTCCTCCAACCTTCCACGCCCAACCTCACTCCCAAAACTCTGAAAACCGAAACAAGAATGATAAACTACACACAATAAAGAACTCAAGGGGGAACAAAAAAAAAAATATAAAATAAAATCAATTCAGCTGTCATAAACCAAAAATCATAAGAATGGATTTTCTTAAACGCCACCCAAGAAAAAACAATAAACAAACATACCAACAAAAAAAAACAACAACAAAAAAAGAAGAAGTATGACAAAAAAAAGCAACAAAGCAAAACAAAAATGTTAAATTTGAGGCTGTGTTTTCTAAGCATTAAAAAAAAAGAAAAGTTCATTTTGTTTCTCTCTCGCCACCCCACACCCCTCCCCTCTCAGCCTCCCTCTTCATCTCCACCCACATTTCTCTCAACCACATGGCCTTTTTTCCAACAGGGCAACCTTCTATTCTCCTCCAATCACCAACCACCGCTCTTTGCACGACAATCCGCCCGGATACAGAAGCTCCGTCCTTGGTTAGGGTTTACTAAGTCCAGTTGGGAATGTAGATATGATAAAGAAGAGGAAGTAGTAATTTTTTTTTTTTTTTTTAAATCTTCTGTTTTTTTTTATAATTCCATATTTGCTGAAAAGCATGAATGTTTGCTGCTGGATGGTAAAGTTTTTTTGTGTAAATACATGACAAATGACATCCATGTATAATGGCAGTGGTGATATATATGCGATCCTCGTCTAGTTGAGATGATGTTGCGCTGTTATTATTTTAAGCCTACAGAGAACAGAGAACAGAACAGGGAGAACAAAGTCATTCAGAATGAGGTAACTTTATAACATAAATCATCTAACATTTTGGAAATCTCTGATAAAGAGGAGATGCTACTATTTAACATTTATTTATTATACCATTGTGATTCAATAGCTGAAATGGTAGAACCAGCACATATAACATCTTTAAAATAAAAGTAAAAAATCCAAACACCACAGAATACACAACACATGCTTAGCAAAAATGTTGCCACATTAACAAGGGAATGACACAATGGATGAGCGATAAACAACTTTTTTTTTGACAACTTTCAAAAAGTAATCTAAACACGACACTCAGTGATTCAGATGTACGATGATGAACATGGGTGATATTCAGGCTAGTGCACGGACACGATGTTCAGGCTAGTGCACGGACATGATGTTCAGGCTAGTGTATTGACATGATGTTCAGGCTAGTGTACTGACATGATGTTCAGGGTAGTGTACTGACCTTGTTCGGCCTATTTTCATTTTCTTTTACTTACCTGATGAATTCCCAGTGGACTATCCTACTGGTAATATATATTACTATATTAGTAATATACAATCTATTAATGATCTATTAACTGTCAATTGCGTTGTTATTACCAAATGTATTCAATTGTCAGCAATACCTTCTGCCCTATTCCTAGGTTTCAAAGATTTGAGCGTCTAGCCTTGTGATGTTTCCTGAATACAAAAAGCCAGTTTGAGCATTTTCTTGACTCAGCTGAATTATTCAAAACTAAAAGAGTAAAGTGAGAAAAAGTTAACAGAACTACTTTTAACTCCACAGGCACCGGGGGGGGGGGGGGGGGGGGGGGGGGGGGGGGGGGGGGGGGGGGGGGGTGGGGGGGGGGGGGGGGGGGGGGGGGGGGGGGGGGGGGGGTCTGGATTCAATGAATGTTGATTCAAGTGATTTAAACCGAATCTCATAGATGAAATGCGCTGTCAAAAGGGCCTTTAATTCCCTCATTTGCATGCAGAAGCCATTGACAGGGCTTGATTTGCTCTTGTAAGCCCAATCAAAAGCAATCTAAAGAAGCCATATCTGCAGCTGTGCTCCTCCGCGTATGTTATCGCCCGAAATAATGAAGAGGTCTGGCAACACGGAACATTCCAGAAACTAGCCGAAGGTTTGCACAGTAGGTGCGTCTGACTTGACTTCATAATGAGCAGAGAGACAGTCAAATCTTTATCGGTGTTTCTACTGAAAATAAAGCGCGGTTGTCGGCCATCTCTGAACAGCGCTTAAGTGCTCGCTGCTTCAACCTCACGAGCCATATAAAAAAATATGAAATATTCATAAACGTTAACTGACGCACACGCTCGTATAGCCGCGATAAATGATCACAGAAAGCCCTGCATCAAAACTAACCTACCTGAAAGGTCTGTGGCAATTTACGAGCGTCGTTTGAATTTTAACGAGCATATTCCACTTATGCAGCATTAGGTATGATCTGTGGTTTCAGACACATCGTGGACACTGTGATAAGGTAGATTCATATGAAGAAGTGCTAATGACTGATCTCCATAAGGCTGATGTGGGCTCAGATGGAACGTGGAAGCACAATGAGTATGCAGGTCACACACACACACACACACGCACAGGCACACACACACATGCGTGCACGTCAAAGGCTTGCAGACACCTGCAGGAGATCAAACCCTCATGACAATCAGGGATGATGCAACAGATGAAAATATGTCCAAATCTCTGCGAAGTCAAAGCGAAAAAAAAAAAAAACAAACAAAAAAGCAAAACAAACAAACAGAAGCCAGCATTGGCATTCCAGAGCAGTTGGCGGAGACCCCCCCGGAAACAGCTGCGCATTCGCCGTTTTTTCCAACGTTTCCATGGTAACCCCAGGGAAAACGCGCCTCGGGGGTGCGGAGCCCACGTCCCCCCGAACATCGGCGCCGCTTTTAACGTCTGCCCCCTCAGCTTTGGTGTTTCAGAACTCGTCCCAAGTAATTCTTCAGCGCTGATGTTCGTTTAAATTCTCACAGTGCGCTGCACTGAGGGATTCCAGCCAAACGGCAGACGAATTTTAGCTGCGCTGCTGCGTGTTATGCTACGCTTCTCTGACCAGTAGACCTCCCTTGCCTGGCCCGTGTCAGGGCCAAAATCTGAAAAAACAATATTATTCTCAAGCACAGAGAGGTCCAGCTAACAGGAAACGTGATCATTTTGCTCCAGGAAAAGCACGTCTTTTCCAGTTTAGGACTTTAGTTCGGAAGACTGTCTGCGACTGGCGTCGTGAGCCAACTGCTCTGGCGTAGCCATGGTAACGTAACAAAGCCGTGTGAGCGGGTGTGGTTAAGACAGAATCACTTCGTGACAAGAAAACCAACAAACAAATAAACAAACAAACAAACAAACAAAAAAAAAAAAAAACGAGGAAGACCTACCATGCATGCATTTAGACCCAGGAGTCAACAGGCTGAGGTTTAACGTCACAAGCATCCACCAGATTCACAGTAGGCCTGTTACTCATGATATACTGTTTCCTATTTGAGTCACTCTGCAGCAACAGGAGAAGGGGTTAACGGCAAAACAAGAGTTAAAAAACAGACCGTACAAAAAAGCAGAACAAGCCAGTGTTAGTTCTCACGTGAATACAAGCTCGGAGACGCGATGGTGCTTTAAAAAAAAAAAGAGAGAGAGGATTAAATCAAAGCATGCAAAAACCAAGGCCAAGGTTTGGAGAGGGGTGTTGTGCTTCGAAGGGGGAGAGTCTGTTGGGGCCCAAGTGTGGGGGTGTGGAGCCGCCCTAATCAGGGTTGGGGGTGGGGGGGGGGGGGGGGCTGGTCAATGTTTTCAATTAGATTAAATCTATTTAATTTCAGCTCATTTCCTGAACTGACTCAACAGAAATGGAACTGAGCCCCAGCAATGGCTATGCAGTGACTGCTACGCTGGGCTGGAAAATGATTCGCTTGTGTCCACCAGTCAATCATCTTAGCTCCGCCCCCTTAGGGGGTCCCAACCCTGGAACTTGGAGAGCAGCAGGGCCTGCTGGGAAGCCAGTTGAGCTTTAATTATGTAGCCAGCTGCTTTAATTGATCAATTAAGCGCTGAGTAACGAGGAAGACCTGTGTGCTCTCCAGGACCAGCGAAAGGGGAACCCTTCACCCCCATAAGCTGCAAAACCCCTGCTGTTGATCAGAACCTGAAATGTACTCTCCTATCAATATGCACACCCATAAACTTTAAACTAACTAAACTTTATATACCCAGCCAGAACAACAATGGGAAATGGAATGTATTTTATAAGTCTACCAGCTACTGCATTTGACATTTGATTTTTTATTTTACCTCGGGTAAATTCACTAAAAAAAAAGGCCTGGCAATGCAAATCACAGGCTGCTCTGTGTCTGCAGTTTGGCATTTATCACAGTGTGTGTGTGTGTGTGTGTGTGTGTGTGTGTGTGTGTGGAAGCCTGAAATGCTAAGCTACTCCAGAACCCAGTCAGCAGGTTTATGGGGGAAGAGATTTAAGCTGCTGATAAAGCTGAGGTATAGCTAAGGAAAAAAGGGGCAAAGAATGTATAAAAACGACACAAACATCCCTGAACAGGACAGCTGTAGTGCCTTTTTAAATGAGCTCCTATGAATCTCCATCTCCATTGTATGCCTACGCTCTCCCTGTTACACAATGCCAGAGACAACTTTTTCTGCACATGGGGGGGGGGGGGGGGCCAAACTGAATCCTGTACAACACTTAATATGCATGCAATTCTCTGGGAGGCCAGGGGTCATTTACTCGAGAAAAAGCGGTGAAAAGAAATTGCGGAGGGGGGCGGGAACTCTCTCTTAATCTTTGCATGATTAATGACTTAGAGACTGCTGGGCTCACACTCAATTATCCACTGTTTTATATTTGCACCAGGCAAACGGTTCTGCATTAAGACTGCAGTTTGCAGATATTGACTGGCGTACAGAATTAATCACTACGGTTTTTCTCAAGGTCTTGGCATGCTTTTCATCATCTTAAAAGTTGAGTGTGATGATAGACAGTTAGACAGTTGCAGGTATGCTGTATTCAGCCCTTTGAAGAGCAGGTTTATTTGTAATGTTCTTTTACAAAATTATAAATTCTAGGTGTTCTAGAACTCCAGTGCTCTCAGTTGCCGGTAGCGATTGTTACATCAGCATTAGAATGTTCGGTAAAGAACATTCTAATTGCATATTGTGACCTCACACCTTACAGGGTTAAAGATGAGAAGTGTATATATTTACTGTGCTTTTTAGCTACACTACCCCCCAGCTGAATCTCCCCAGGGGCACACCCCAGCTCACCTTTAAGGGCTCCCTCTCTGTTACGTCTGCTGGACCATCCCCGGTTTTGTACTTGCAGTCTTTGTCTCTCTGATCGATGGTGGAGTAACCGTCTGGGGGGGTAAGGCAGAGGGAGAGGGGGGGGGTCAGGCCTTTAGATACCACTATTCCATCAGTGTTCAGATGCAGTTACTACCACACATAATTCGCCATGGTTCAGTTATTAAATTCTCTGAAATCTGCAGAAGTGACTGCACAAATGACAGAGTTTCAAACAGGCTTTTGAAGGAGGTCTGGTGTGCACACTCAGACAGACTCACTGACATACTCACTCATTCAATCGCCCTCTCGTGTGCACACACACACGTACACACATGCATGCATGAGCACACACATGCACATGCACACGCACACGCATGCACGCATGCCCGCACGCACACATGCATGGACACACACGCACATGCACACACATACAAGTACGTGCACACACACAGATACATGCGACACACAGCGCATGCAGCAGTTGTCCACAAGCTGGAACGCTTCATGTTCATTACCTAAACCCCAAACGTGGAAAAATCTACGGACGTGATAAGAACTCTGAGAACCCTCCTCGTTGCCTTAGCAACAGCCCTCAGGGAGCCGGAGGGAGTAAGACCGGCGGCGAGGATGGAGAGATGAAGGTGAGAGGGAGAGCAGGAGCAAGGGAACGAGGGAAGAGAAGGGAAAGGAGGAAAGACGGGGAGGCGGGGGGGGGGGGGGGGGCGGGGGCTGCGCACTGGCTGTGATGATGGAGAGAGTGAAAGGAATCAAAGGGAGGGAGAGAGGGAAGGAGGTAGAGAGGGAGTGCAGTGAGGCCCTGGGGCTGATGGGAACAAAAAAAAAAAAAGAAAAACTCTGGCCGCAGCTCAAAGTGGTCTCCACTCCAGCCGCCCGCATCCCAGGCTCCCCAATTACTGTCAATCAGGCCCGTTTGAGGGCGGGGCCAAAGGGGGGAACGAGCCCCAGCAGGAGCCAGAGCAGCCTAACAGCGGATGAGAGCCCTGCTCCACACCACAGGGCAGAAATATATAAATAAATATATAAATATATCTATAAATATATATCTCACAACACTCCCACTCCACTGAGAAAGTAGGGCTCATGCTGAATTCAGAGTGGGGAGAGGGAGGATTTTTTTCTTTAAAAACAGCTTGAAATTAAACTCCAAAAAATGAAGGGTAATTTTGCAGCCCCTGCTAATTCAGGCGATTATTTTTTGTTCTGTTTTTGATCTAGCTGGAGAGTGTTTTTTTTTTTTCCCCTGGTCATTTCCAGCTCGTCCTGTCTTCTAAGCCCACTGCTGTAAGCACAGCTTGTTAAGAGAGGGCTCTGGAAAGACAGTGTAAGAAAAGACAAAAAAAGAAGAAAAAAAAAAAAAAAAAAAATTTTTTTTAAAAACCTGCTTGTGACGCCACTTCCAAAATGAAAACGCGATAGATCATATAATTGCAAAAGAATCGACCAGAACTCAAACAATCTAAGACCGTTCTCAGGTCTGTGGGGGTTGCGCGCTGAAATGCGTTCATTTCCTGCGGGATTCAGCTCCAGCGCATGCGGGTGCTTCGAGCAGCGCGTTACGAAGCAAAGCGAACATGCACGTCTGCACGTCGCGAACAGACGAAAATGATTGAGGTGCACGTTAATGTTCTGGGTTTCGGAAACGGTGTCAGTGCGAGAAGACTGCGGGGTGGGATGACCGACGGGCCTTCCTCCTCTTCCTCTGAGGAAGAGGACCGTGCGCGGGTGCGGCCTTACCTCTGCCGAGCTCGTCCATAGGTATCATATCGTCGCTGCCCGATTTCTTGTGTCCTGCAAAGCACGTACATGCCAGTTTTCAAACGGGACGCCACCACAAACACACGCCTTCAGAGCCACAGTGTCGGAGAGCAACAGTCAAAATGGCGCTTTTCGGTTGTCTACCCATGAGGCGGAAAAGCGGGAGTCGGAATGGTAATCGCAAAAACAAAAAAAAAACAACAGTCACAAGAGCGGGAAAAAAAAGGCGGGAAAGACGAACAGCGCTGTCATGCTAACGACGCCTCCGTCGAATGAGATGTGAGGGACTGGTGGGCGGCGACCAGGCCTGTTTCTATCCAATCAGCGTACTCTTCCACAGGCAACAAAAAATGAGAAATAATAAAATCAGAAAAACACAAAAAAATTGTTTAAAAATGGAAGCATTTGAGATTTACCAGCCTGATTGCTGGGTTGCTGGGTTGTTGGTAGACCAGCCAATAAAGCAATGGGGTGAAATGATGGGGGGGGGGGGGGGGGGGGGGGCGGAGGAGCACACCGAATGACCGTGACCCATCAGTAAAAGATTGCCCTCCGCAGCCTGTGTGCTTATAGGACATGCTCTGCAGTGCAGCCCCTTCCCGGCGGCGACGCTGGCCACAGCAGGCCCCATCGCCATGGCGGCAGGCCCCTCGGCTGTCAGTCACTCACCCTGGTTCTTCTCCATGAGGGGCAGGGTGGTGTCGTCGTAGCCCGGCTTGCTGTTCTTCGAACCTTTGGCCAGGCTGGAGGCTGTCGGCTGAGGAGGGGGGGAGGTGGGGGAGGGAGGGGGGAGAGAGGAGACTCCGTTATGGTCTGAACGGGGCGGGTGAGAATCCGGTCTGAGCAGGACGGGTGAGAGAAGATCTGAACGGGCCGAGGTTTTGGGGTCACAGTGCATGCGGACACGCACCTGGAAGTGCGTCTTGTTCCAGCCGTCCTTGCTGAGGGCGTTCCGCAGCTCCTTGTAGCTCCACACCGTCTGGAGCACGTGGGAGGCGGCCTTGGTCTCCCGCGGCGATTGGCTGAGGGAGGGGAGGGTGGGCGGGGTTTAGGGAGGGGAGAGAACAGTCCGGAACAGAAGCCCAGGAGTTAGCGGCGCGTCGCGAGCAGAGAAGGTTCAACCGCTCGAGGCCTGTGCTCGGGAGCTCGCTTTTAATTCGCCCCCTCATGAGCTCAAGGCTCCGCCCCCCTCCTCTCCCTCAGCGATACCTCAGCCCCCCCCCACTATTTACTAAGATTTTACTCTTCAAAACTTCAAAAGTGCGTCTGTGCCTGAGATAAAAGGAGCTGGCACACACACCGACTCAAACCCTTTTAACGGGAAAGAAGTTGAAACGTATATTTATAAACCGCGACGATTCGTTGGGGGTCAAACATGCAGCAGCATGACAGACCATAATCAGGCAGAGCAGATGGGCTGAATAAAATAAACGAAGGAAATCTTCCTAAAAAAAAATAAAGCCGCGTTTCCACCAAATTACCCGGAACTTTTAGTCCCAGGAACTACTTTTCCAGGAACTAAAAGGTTCCTTCAAACAATGGTTGCCTGCGTTTCCACCGGGGTCTAAAGTTCCGCGAAGGTTAGGCAAATTAGTTCGCTGACGTGTAAAATAGCGACGTTGTCGTCGGTCCATCTGTCCTATGATTTATTCTGTAACCCCATACTACCACCGAAGTAGCCTACATTATTTTCTAATAACCGGGACAGCCCGGAGGGGTTTTTTATTTCCACTTATATACAACGGGTTACCAACAATGACTATATATGGTTACTTTTGTATTTATTGATTTTTTTTAATCAATTTAATCACCTGGAATTGAAATATTCTTCTGCAGCCGTTTGGGCATATTTTACCGTTGTCAAGCAAAACTGTCGTTGGTAGTTGAACTTGGACCGTTGTTATGCAACAAAAAGGATATAACAGGCCAATAGTCAGATTGTAACTGTTTTATATATCCTCTCAAGCACATTCATTATGTTTTTATGCGAACATTCACTTTCATGTCTTGACATCCGAAGCGACAGAATGCATTCACATTTCCAATATAACTGGCAACAACAGCAGAAAACATGCACACGTTGTAAACAATTTGCTGTTTGATTACTTTCTCATTGTCAATTCCATATAGGCTAATCGCAAAATGACAAGAATAGAACGAAAACTCGGACTTGCGTGAAAATTTAAATTAGCAGTGGTAGGCTACAGCCAGTTTGCTTTCCTTCGAAGTTACTGCTAGCCAAGCAGCGAAGTGTGCCCTCCAGATGCGAACCATGCACCATAAATTAGTCCATAGTCTTTCTGGTCTTTTTGTGGAATTGAAGAATGGCAGAGTAAAATTACGGCAGTCAGAAAAAGCTAAAGCGACGATTACTAGAATTAACCTGTTATTTTTCTCTGACAAAAAGTGCGGAAGGTGATTTCCAGTTTGCTTTTACTGTATCAACAATGTGAATTACGCAGAACTACCGCATACCTCACATAACTGTATCAAACGTTTTGAGTCAATTACAACGGACTAACAAAGAAAATCCGGAAGAAAATATTCAGCAACCGAATTAATCCGTTTGAATGTTTTGGTACGTAATATGCTGTCCCAGCACGAATGCGTAGCATTTTATAAAACGAATACTAAAGCAAGAAAAGAACAGAAGAGCACACGTTATAATTCCAAGACGTTGGCAGGCTATAACTAAAACTAGGCTACTGCGCCGCATAACATACAAGTTTGATTTGAAGTTATTATGAAAATAAATTGGTTTGCGACTGCATATTTTCAAACATGGCGGTTGAAAATAAATACAAAAAAATGCTGCGTGTACTCGACCAATCAGAAATGTTCAGCGCTGCAAGCTCCACCCAAAAGGTTCCTGTACTTTCGGAAAGTACTACCCCCCGAGCAGGAACCTTTTGGAGGTAAAATAAAGCCCCCGGAACTAAATTTAGACCCTAGTTCCTGCGGTGGAAACGCACGTAGTTCCTCAAAAGGTTCCTAGTTCCGGGGTAAAGTTCCTGCGGTGGAAACGCGCCTTAAATGTGGTTTCTGAGAATTCTCCAGAATACCACTGGAGGATTAGTCATATCCTGCATTTAACTGAAATAATGTACTGTGTACTGATGACCTACGCAGGTTAACAGCTCCACACAGCAGCCAAGCTAAGAGCTAAGTTAAAGCAATAAAACAAGCCCGGATCAATCTGAGCTGGGCTGCGTGAGAGGAGAGCAGTAATTGCAGTAATTCATTCCTGGGATGAAAGATTGAGCTTAATGGATCTGAAAGGTTGTGTGATGGGAGAGGCGGAGAGAACTTTGGGCAGATCCGCCCCCCCCCAGCTGCAGGCAATGGCCAATTCTGCTCAGGTGTGTTCTACAGCTGTTAGACTCAGATGTGTTCTACAGCGGTTAGACTCAGGTGTGTTCTACAGCTGTTAGACTCAGGTGTGTTCTACAGCGGTTAGACTCAGGTGTGTTCTACAGCTGTTAGACTCAGGTGTGTTCTACAGTGGTTAGACTCAGGTGTGTTCTACAGCTGTTAGACTCAGGTGTGTTCTACAGTGGTTAGACTCAGGTGTGTTTTACAGTTGTTAGACTCAGGTGTGTTCTACCGCTGTTAGACTCAGGTGTGTTCTACAGCTGTTACACTCAGGTATGTTTTACAGTTGTTAGACTCAGGTGTGTTCTAACGCTGTTTTGAACAGGTGTGTTCTAACGCTGTTTTGGACAGGTGTGCTCTACCACTGACTGTTTTGGACAGGCACGTTCTGCGGCGGTTTTCATTCTGAGCCTCGCACCTCGTCCTGTTGATGGCCACCAGCTTCTCCACGCCCTGCGCCTGGACGAGCGAGCGGGCGTTCTCCGAGCTGTCCGTCACGATCTCGTGGATGGTGTTCAAGATGGCCACCACGGTGTCCTCCTCCAGGTTCTTGGCCGGCCGCTGCTGGCCGCTGGGCAGGTTGCTCACCAGGTCTCTCATGGCGTAGCTCCCTGCAGGGACGGGATGGGGACAGCAGAGGGCGCTCTTACACACTCTGCACACGGTTCTCACACTGGTCATTTTGCGTCGAGCTAAAACTGACACGTCTTAATTCATTTAAATCGGTACTTCATCAAAGGTGGAAAGAGCAGGGGCCCTGCTGTGTTCCTTCCACCCATGAACTCTGCTGATGTGACTAATTAGTTCTGCCTCCTGGCTGAAAAATTGTGCTAATTAGCAAATCCAGGTGACTGGAGCAAAATAGTGGGGAGAACTTCTACTTTCTGAACCTGGATTTTCCACCTCTGTACTTGATAGCGGTTAAGGAGTCATATAATATGTCTATGGTCCCCATGAGCTGCAGCCTTGGATTTGTAGTTTTCATTTGTAGTTTTCATGAAATGTCTCACAAAACAACTCAATAGGCTGCAGGTTCAAATCCCAGGAAGGGCAGTGCCACTCAACCTGGGAGCAAAGGTGCTTAATCCAAAATGACTTCCTACTGCAGCGTAAGATGACTGTGATGTAATAAGGCCTGAATGAGGCCCGTCCGCTTTGGGAACAAACGGTAAGCAACGCCGGGACAGTTCTCTCCCCACCTATCAGGTCTTTGTTCCGGCGGTCGATGGACAGGTTGCGCAGGGCGATGGCCACGGCGCGCACCACCTTGTCCGAGTCGGAGCGCAGGAGCTCCACCAGGATGGGCAGGCCCTTCTCCTTCCGCACCGTCGCCCGGATGTAGTTCGACCACTGAGGGGAGAGAGAGAGAGAGAGAGAGAGAGAGAGAGAGAGAGAGACGCACCAATCACCGAACAGCCTCACCCCAGTCAGGTCACATCTGGAAAAACTCACCAACACTAAACAAATAAAAACTGTTCCACAGAAAAACAAGGCCTTGGAAGGCAGTAAATAATGTAATTTGTCTGTCAATTTGTCTCCATTGAACATCAATAGATTTAAAATTTCATCTTTCGGCAACAGAAAAACATTTCACTTTGACATGAAAGAGTGTGCAGCAGAATGTCGGGTGCCCCTGAGATGTAATTAAATTCATGCACTTCCACAACCTGGCCACTGGATGGCAGTAGAAAGCCTTAAGCCCATAATCCCCTGTGACACGGCGAAGATGAAAAGACATTTGCACGAGCTTTCAAATCCTCTTAAGGACCGAAGGCCTCATGCTCTGCCCGCCTCACAGGTCCAGGGGTTTGATGTGCCAGTGGCTCCAGATTCCTGTTTGTGTGGGAGCGTTTAGATCAGTCCCAGTTTAGACAGCGTAATCATGGAAAATGTGCTGTGCTTCAGCTGGGGAAGACAACCCCTTCACATCAAAATTACCAGCCCTGTGTCTGTCAGCACTATCTGAAGGGAGAGAGGGAGACTGCAGTCAAGTGTATTTGTGTGTGTGTGTGTGCGTGCGTGACAGTGTGTGTGCCTGTGCGTGTGCATGTGTGCGTGTGTGTCTACGTGTGTGTGTGTACGTACATGTGTGTGTCTGAATGCCTTGTGTTGTTCAGGGTGTGTGTGTGTGTGTGTGTGTGTGTGCGCGCGTGTGTGTGTTTGCGCAGTGTTTGTGCAAGGTATGTGTGTGTGTGTGTGTGTGTGTTTGGGTGAGTTTGTGCACAATAGAAAGAGTGCCTTTCCTCTTGCTGCTCACACACACAAACACACACACACACAGAGCAGGATTAAAGATGACGACAGGCCTGTTGACACACACGGACAGCAGAGGTGGAATAATTCAGCCCTGTGGACCCCCCCCTCGCCCCACCGCCCCCCCCCCCCCCCCTACTCACGGTCCACTGGCCGGCGCTGAGGTTCTGCAGAGCTCCGGCTGCGGCCTCCAGGGTGTTGTAGTTCTGGCTCTCGGTGAGCAGGGACAGGTAGAGCCGCACCACCTCCGGCTGGTACAGCAGCTCGAAGCCTGGGGGGGAGACGAGGGGGGGGGGGGGGGGGCGTCAGACATGGGGGGGGCACCGTCACAGACACACACGTCATGGAGACACACATACAGGCCCCCCAGGGCCGTCACAGACACACGTCAGACACACACTCGCAGGTACCCCAGCACCGTCATGGAGACACACTCGCAGGTACCCCAGCGTCGTCATGGAGACACACTCGCAGGTACCCCAGCATCGTCATGGAGACGCACTCGCATCGTCATGGAGACACACTCGCAGGTACCCCAGCGTCGTCATGGAGACACACTCGCAGGTACCCCAGCATCGTCATGGAGACACACTCGCATCGTCATGGAGACACACTCGCAGGTACCCCAGCGTCGTCATGGAGACACACTCGCAGGTACCCCAGCATCGTCATGGAGACGCACTTGCAGGTACCCCAGCATCGTCATGCAGACACACTTGCAGGTACCCAAGCATCGTCATGCAGACACACTCGCAGGTACCCAAGCATCGTCATGGAGACACGCATGCAGGTACCCCAGCATCGTCATGGAGACACGCATGCAGGTACCCCAGGGCCGTCACAGACGCACACGTCATGGAGACACGCACGTGGGTACCCTAGCGCTGTCATGGAGACACGCACGTGGGTAACCCTAGCGCTGTCATGGAGACACACAGTCACGACACGGGGTTTAAAAGCAGGGGGTACCCTCATAGAAACACACTCAGGCAACCTTAAGGCACATTCACACAGGTCCCAGATGAACAGCTGATTGGCGGGGGGTGGGCGGGGGGGTTGTCAGAAATGGGGGTACCCTCTGACAGAAACGGGAACGTCCCGCAGAGCACTGTGAGCCCTACAGGGGTGTCAGAAGAGTGGGGTTCCACACACACACAGAAACACAGCCGGGCTGAGATGTGCAGAAACACAACGTTTATGTGCCAGATGTGCCTGTCCACAGCGGCATAAAAAAAGGTTTTTATGAGACAGGAAGAGAAGCCGCGTCTCTACAGGAAGCTGTAGAGGCGAGGTGAGAATGGAACAGCCTGGTTAACAATCGGAAAACAATACCTGTCGTAAGAGATAAATACCCAGCATATGCGCTGAAGGACACAAAGGGAGGCCCCCTTTGTGAAGAACACGGCCCGGAAGAGACAAAGGAAACACAGGTGTATCTCAAAATCAATCAGCCGCACGCACCGCACAAAACCGCACGACAAAGATCCGCCAATCACAACTTCTCGCCACCTTATTAGCAAACACTTATAAATATCCCTGCCCGTTCACCCAGGAAAGCTAGGCTTAGCGCATTCGTACTTCAACGCCCCAGATTTAAAAAAAAAAAAATAGTTCTGTCATCGCACGATACTCTCTCTACCTGCTGTAGCCCTGGTGCGAGCAGGTGTTAGGAATTGTCCCAGTAATCCGGTGGTGACACCATTTCATGCGTTGACTGCAATGGCACAGCAATCGGGAACAGGGCCGCTAACCGACCATCATTCGCTGAAAAAAACTCCCAGCATGCACTGCCACACCAGAGGTGGGGAAACTCCTGTTCTCGGGAAGGCGACGTGCACACACACACACACACACACACACGCCGGTCTCTGTTTCCATCCATTACCCCAGCTCAATTAACTCATTAGCAGAGCGCGGCAGCGCCGGACACCGGTAATGAAGCTGTCACTCACCAGCGCGTCGGGAAACGCAGCTAAAATGTCAGCTCACGTAAGTGACCGGGCGAACACCCGTTAAATAATTAACGGAAGCGGGCATCGAAACCCGAATCAGAGGGGATACTCGGTGGCTCATTCGGCTAAGGCACCACACCGTGTGACAGTGTGACCTGGTTCTCCAGCCTATCTATGTCAGTCTCCTTTTACACTACAGCAAGGAGACTGGGAGCCTTATCATTTCCACCGCTATAGTCATTTATAGTTATAAAAAGGTCATCAGGAGCTGTTAGGCCACACCCACGCCCTCGGACCCGCAGCCCGTGGTTGGCGGTTCACACCACAGATACCGATTTGATGTGCGTGAGCGTTGCTCAGGACAACAGCCTCCGTCACACGAATTACTAACGGTCAGAGCGAAGCGTGAGGTATAGATCTCGGCGAAAACTCAGTGCGCACCAATACTCGCCCCCCCCCCCCCTCCAGGAACAGAGCGCGAGACGTCGATATCCTAATAGGCACTTTGCAGTAGTTATCCGGTCCCAGATGCCGGCCGATTCGAGGGGCTTTAAATCAATCGGGGGAAGTCAATCGCGTCCCTGCAGAGAATGGCTGAGGCTCTGACCCTTCTGTCCGTGTGCTCCTCATACACAATAAAACAGCGCCGCTGCTGTGGCCTCCCTCTCTCTCTCTCTCTCTCTCTCTCTCTCTCTCTCTCTCTCTCTCTCTCTCTCCTCCCCCCCCCCCCTCTCTCTCTCTCTCTCTCTTTCTCTCTCTCTCTCCCTCCCTCCCTCTCTCTCTCTCCCTCCCTCCCTCCCTCTCTCTCCCTCCCTCTCTCTCTCACTCTCACAGTCAACGAGAGGCCAAAGAGTCCGCGCCCGCGGCTCCCGTCTCTAAATCAGCAGCTCCGCCCGTGCCAAGGTCAGCCCCGGTGGACAAGGGGGGCAATTACCGCCAATCACCCGGCCCCGCCCTCACCTGTCACTCAAACCGAGCTTGGGGGGGGGGGGGCGAACGACCGCCCCGTCCACAGAGCCCCGGAAACGGCAGGCTAAGTAGCAGTACGCTCCCCACCGACGCCACACAACACCCCGCCCCTCAAATCAGTGCCCCCCCCCCATTTTAATTCCGGAGTACACGTGGCAGCACATCAATCACTGACCGGCCGTTAATAACTCTTTACTTCTCTCCTCGGTGTGTGAAAGAGAGAGAGAGAGAGAGAGAGAGAGAGAGAGCGAGAGAGAGAAGAGAGAGAGAGCGAGAGAGAAAGAGAGGGAGAGCGAGAGAGAAAGAGAGGGAGAGCGAGAGAGAGAGAGAGAGAGAGCAAGAGAGAGAGGGAGAGCGAGAGAGAAAGAGAGAGAGAGCGAGAGAGAGAGAGAGAGAGAGAGTGAGAGAGAAAGAGAGAGAGAGAGAGAGAGAGAGAGAGAGACAGAGAGAGAGAGAGAGAGAGAGAAGAGAGAGAGGTCATCGATCTCTCGCCAAACGGGCGACCTGGCCGGAGTGTTTGTCACTCTATCCGTTTAACGCCTTTCAGGGGCCAATCGTTAACCTCCATCCCACTTCTCCCTCCCTCCCCCCCCCCCTCTCTCTCTCTCTCTCTCTCCTCCCTCCCTCCCTCTCGCTCCCCTGTGCCAGCGTAATTACATTATCAGCTTTCAAACGCGCCGTAAGGAAGGCGTATCGAACCGCGCTTCCCCCCCCCCCAAGGTCACCCTGGGAGCCAGGCCGGACATCTCAGAGAAGGCTCCGCTCATTAGAATCGGGCGTAAATCTCCACGGCCAGAGCCCATCTAAACGGCCCCGCCGCAAAGTTTTTACCCATCACTTAATTTCAGAAAGAGCGACGCACGCGCACGTTACAGAGCCGATCGGAGAGCCAACATGGCTGCTGAAGGGACCCCATGTGACTGAGAGTGGGGGGGGTGGAGTGAATATCTAATTCGTCTGACGAGTGAAGTGACATTTGATTTCTCGTAAGTAACATGCGCTGTATTACTGAGACTGACATGATTTATTGAAAGTTAAACTAAACGGCGCTTTATTTACATTTGAATTCGCGAACACGCCGCTCTTGCTCGACCTGTCAATCACATACCGCACAGCACTGTATTTCAATTACGCATAAAGGTTTTTTTTTAATCTATAGAAGAAATATTTATTTCAGACCGTTTTCACATTTGTGACAGATGCGTTTATTAAAGAGGAGTATCAGGTGAATGAAAACAACTGCCCCCCACACACACACACACACAAATAATAATAAATAATAATAATAATAATAATAATAATAATAATAATAAAGCTGTGAGCTGTGCAAATGCTAGACGTAGAAGAACACTGAAAACCATGGACACGCAAAAAGATGTATTCAAGGACAACGATTCAGGTATTGCCTTGTATGTTTTACCCAGGGCTTCTGAACAGAAAACCAAGCACCACACAGCTGTTGAGTGCTGCCTTGTCTGCTGTGCTCTGGGAATTTGACGGGTAGACGCATAGTTAATTGTCAGCAAAAAAAGTTTTTAAAAAAAGTTTTCTGAATCACCCTTTGAGAATGGCCTGTATCTCTGTACATACTGTAAGGTCTAACTGAAACTTGGCACGAGTCTCACCATTTCATACTTGGCACTCACCGTTTCATACAAGACTGCGTTGAACAGGACGTACGACACGAAGGCAGTCCAGGTCGACGCAATGATGTCATAAGTCCGCTGAATACTTCTGGCGGTTTGCTTTACCTACAAACCGCTGGTCAGCTGATGCGTCTGATGACTCGTGGTCCTGTCCAGGTGGGACCCTAACTGGAGGCTAAAGCTGTATCCACCAGGGCCGTAAAGAACAAGTTTCAAGTTTCTATACTTTGTTGCCATATCAACCAGGCTGACTGGAATTTGATTTGGTGAGCTCGTACACAATACACCAACAATACACACAACGATGCACCATTGCAGACGCCGAGGTCATGTCCCTGGGATTTTTTTTTCTAATTTCTATTTCCAAAGGCTATATTTCATTTCATACAGCAGTGAGAACACACGTTGCAATTCATTCATGCAGTACTGTTATACCTGCTCTTGAAGACATGCCTACAAACAACATTTTAAGAGTACAGCATCAAAGCTGAGCAATTGCACCTTGATCAAGGTACAAGCACCAATATCGCCTAAATTCAAGGAACCCCGATTTCAACAGACGCTCCTCTCTTCCTCTGCATCGCGGAAGACGATTTATTCACTTTGACTCGTTTGGAGCAGACGGATGACTGCGCTGCTCACCTGCAATTTGAAATTATAATTTGGCTGCGTTTTCACACCACGCCGCGTTTCTTCTGCCATCAATCACGCGCCCGCATTCATTTGCGAGGCGATGAATTACGCGGCCTGTGTAGCGTAGGAGACACTCAGCTCCAGCCCGGGAGCGGCGGAGATACGGCAGGTTTCCTTTCAAACACGGCCAGCTTAAACTCTAGGAACAGTCTGAGTGGACTCTTCTTCCAAACACAGTTTAAACTTGGGGAACAGTCTGAGTGGACTCATCTTTCAAACAGGGCCAGCTTAAACTCTAGGAACGGTCTGATTGGACTCTTCTTCCAAACACAGTTTAAACTCGGGGGACAGTCTGACTGGACTCATCTTTCAAACACGGCCAGCTTAAACTCCGGGAACAGTCTGATTGGACTCTTCTTTCAAACACAGCCATTATAAACTCGGGGAACAGTCTGATTGGACTCTTCTTTCGAACACTTGGGGAATAGTCTAATGGACTGTTTTTGACAACACAGCCATTTAAACTCTGGGAACAGTCTGAGTGGGCTCATCTTTTAAAACAACAGGCAGGGTAAACTCTGGGTACTGTCTGAGTGGACTCTTCAGCTGTGGACCCAACAGCACTGGTGTTGAAGAGCCCCAGGGTCCACTGGGTTTTCCTCCATCAAAACCAATCCAGACACAAGCAACCAGGTGAGCAGTGAGTTCAAAGTCAGTGTTCTAGAACTCCACTGCTTTCAGTCACCAGCAGTGATTGTGACATCAGCATTAGAATGTTCAGCTGAGAACATTCTCATCACATACTTGGGGTTGCACACCTTAAAGGGTTAACAGTGTAATCAGCTGCTTTAACCGATCGATTAAGCGACGAATGACAACAAAATCCCATCTAGGACACGGGGTGCAGTATCGAGCTCTAGTCAATCAATGACCTAAAATTAAGCTCTTTAGCGCTGAAATGCGCCGTGAAGACACGGCGGCTCTCCTGGGCTGGAGTTTAAGATCCCTCCACTAAGGGCCGAGCAGGGGAAGGATGCCCACAGCAAGCTTACCTTCCCCATTCAGCCACAAATTCAGCTTTCTGGGCACACCCACATTAGATCGCTGCACGAGGGGGTAAAAAAAGGTCTTCTAAATCTGCAGCTCACACCCATAATTTAGAGAAAGAGGCAGAGCAGGATGTGGAGGTTGGCCTGGGTTTGCATCGCTGTGGGTGGGTAAACCTGGCCTGGGTTTCTCTCCGTCTCCTCAGACCCACAGAACTTCACCCACAATCATCCCCTTTCAGAAAGGTTTTTTTTAAAACTTTCATTGGAGAAAAAAAAAAACAGATTCATGTTTGCGTGTGGAGCATGGACACCGGAGTCAAGTTGTGTGAAATACTTTTCGCCTTTTAGACACCAGTACAAATTACTTAAAATCAATGACAATAAAAAATTTTAAAAAAGTTCTCAGTGATCTGCTTTCAAAATGTTACCACCATCTAAACTATTGCAAGCACATTTTTGACCCCAAAGTGTGAAAGCACGACATTGCGGGCGGCTTCAGATTCAAAAGTTCCGAGTCGCCGACGACCGAAGAGCGAAAGGGGGCGGCGGCCTGCATCGCGCGCGGCAACGAAACGGTCCCGTTCGCCGCGACCCGCCCCCTTCCCCGCTTAAAAAACGCTGGAACCGCGGCGGTAACACTAAAATAGACCCGAGCGGCGGAAACGTAATTCTGCATAACTTGGCTTTTTTTTCTTCTTTTTTTCTTTAAATGCCACGTTCGGTGTGCAGTCAGCACATTAAAATGCCATAAATCAGCGCTGCTTTTGCCGCAGACCTCGGGGCCCGTAAATGAAACGAATAGCAGTTCTTTGGTGCTAACAGGGTCGCCAGAAATTCAAGCGCAAGAATCCGGCCAAGAATCAGAAAACACACACTCCCCCCGTTCCCCCCGTTCTCCCCCCCTCTTGTGTAATTTCCTGGGCCGGTCTCGCTTCCAGTTGAAGCGGGGGGGGTTACGAAACAGAGCCGACCAAGCCAAGAACCCGGCTACGTCGCCAAAGGCTCCCCCCCCCCACCACCGCCCCCGCCAGTGAGAGCAACGAAAGAACTGAGTCCAGAGCCTTCAGCGCCAACTCCTCTCGCCGTGTCTCTCGCCTTCGCTGGGTCGTACAGAGCTACTGTAACCCCACCCTGCTCCGCACACAGCCAAAGTCCAGAGAGACGGGGGTGGGGGGGGGGCGGGGGGGTGGAGGCCTTTCAGACACGCGGGCGGACGTTTCGGCGCTAATCGAGCCGCAGGACGGTTCCGCTTCCTCCCCCGGCCCGGCCCCGTCCCAGGACTGGGGCGTTTTTTTGGGTTTTGTTTGACGCTCAGCCGAGCGCCAGTGGCATCGGGGGGGCTGGAACGGGAACAAAGGGACGGGCCCGAGCCACCGCTCTCTGCCAGGTCGTTACGGAGGGGATTATAATTCATTATGAATAATTGGCCCGGTGATGGGATGTGACCCTTTGCCCTCCCCCTATGATGGAGCAGCACCCGTTTCTACTCTCACTGGGCACATATGCAAGTTCCGCATATAGTGTGTGTGTGTGCCTCACTGTGTATGTGTGTGTGTGTCTCACTGTGTGTGTGTGTGTGTGTGTGTGTGTCTCACTGTGTGTGTGTGTGTGTGTGCGTGTCTCACTGTGTGTGTATGTGTGTACATGTGTGTGTGTATACACACACGCCTCTCATCAGCTACCGTACATACATAGCTTTCTATTTTCTCTGCTACTGAACCCCTCTCTCTCTCTCACACACAGACACTCATTACCTGACTCATACACACACACACACACACACAGATACACAGACACACACACACACACAGACACAGACACAGAGACACGGACACACACACACACACACACACACACAGATACACAGACACACACACACACACACACACACACACACACAGATACACACACACACACACGCACTCCCTCATTTTTACACGGATGTACACAGAGCCCATTCCCGCACAGACGCCATTACCCAGTCGACCCGCTCCGCGGGGAACGGCTAAAAACACCGGAATGTGCTGAACGGCGAGCTGCCGTCCCCCACGTCCGCCCGGCTCTAAACGAGGTGATCTGGGAGGGGAGACCGGAGGGGGAAAGAAACACGCAGCGGCACCGAACTGTGAGCTCGGTCCTCAATTATCGGCTAAAACTGTAAAACGGAAGATTAGTCTGCAGTCTGGAAGCCGGGACAGACGGTACTAAAGTTGCGGGGCGGACGTTTGGTGGGGGGAAAAAATTGAAAGCCTCATCAATTACGGGTAAAGCAACTGGCTTGAGGCTGGCTTGTGATTGGCTGCCATTAAAGGGCAGGTGTTGACGGTGAGACACTGCTGATGAGATGGGCGAAACGACCGATCGGCAGGCGTGCGGAGATGACCACGCGCCAAGGCTGGGGCGAAGTCCTTGCTTTTTGTCACGACGTCGACTTCATTAATCGAACCAAAAGAGAAGGGCTTTAGTCCTCTGCCCGGGCGTCGCCGACGGCGACGACACTGGCCAATCCGGACAGCGCTCCTTCGGAACGGACACCGGGCGCCCCAGGAACCGAGGCCGCCTCCGTCAGTCTCCACGGAGCGAACGCGTTTGGCAGGCGCCACAAGGGACCACGGCCGTGGTTTAGCACATAAAATACAAGAGAGCGAACACTGAGACACAGGAGATTTAACTGTGAAACACAATGAAAAAAAACAGACTTGTTTAAAGACTTCGGGTCTTCAGAGCTGTATTATTTTGCACTCAGCAGACACAAACACCGTGTACAGATTTATCCTTCCAAGGCCCTCGGTCATGTCTGTACCTGTTCTCAGATCATCTGCCACTGGAATCATAATTGTATTGTGCTGAGCGCGCACCCCTCTAATGAGCTAGAGACCGTATCCCACAATGCAAATGCCACACAGCATGGTACCGTAAGGGTACTGCTGATAGGAGGAAAGACCCATCCGTCACTGACGACAACCAATGACCTGCCTCGGCCCCAAATGGGTAGCTAAGGGGAAGTAATACAACGGCAACCCAAGACTACTCAAGCCAACACAGCTCCCACGACATCAAACCAGGTGCGACCCCCTGGCCACGATTGGCTAACGACACAACCACAGACTCGGCAGTCTAAGCTACAGAATTTCAGCCTTCACGGCCAATCAGCAGCTTCACGTCGGCCATTTTTCTTCCATTTACTTTCTAAATAAGACACAAATATTGCCAATGAGGTGAGACAGCTTGACTCATCACAGGATTTGCCCATGGGGTGAGAAAATTTCACTTGTCAAGCAAACGGGAACTTCAACCAGCACCAACTGGTTCAAGGCTCCCTCATTTTCCTCTTTGTTTCTCTCCCCCTTTCCATCTATCCCATCCCCATCTCTCCCTCTCTCCTCTTTGTATCTTTCTCCTCTCTGTTCCACTCACTCACTCTTTCCGTTTCCCTCCCTGTCCCTTCCCCTCTTCGTCTCTCTCATCCCCACCTCTCCCTCTCTCCTCTCTGTATCTCTCTCGTCTCTGTTCCTCTCTCTCTCTCTCTCTCTCTCTCTCTCTCTTCCTCCCTCACACTCTCTTCCTCCTGAAGGGGAAAAGTAAAAAAAAAAAAGAAATGCGCGGTGTCTGTGCTTCCCTCTGTCTGAAAGGCAGGCCTGCAGATTACTAATGAACGCATCACAGACAGAGAGAAACAGAGAGAGAGGGAGGGAGGAGCCTGCATCTCCGCGGTTCTGTCTCCACTCCAGAACGCAGACGGACACGGGCACAGCCGGGCCCTGGGGACGGGCCACCGCCACTCAAACCCGGGCCAAATTATCCAGAGCAGCAGGAGAGGAAGGAGAAGGAGGGGGGGGAGGGGGGGGGGGGATTGGGCTAAGTTTTAATTAGTGCTCACCGCTGCCATCCCCGAGCGCTAGCGTGCTAGCGAAGCTAGCGGGTTTGAAGGCTGGCCAGCGGTAGGGTAGGGGGGAAGGAGGGCGACCCCGAGGGGGACGGGCAGCTGGCCCCCGGATTTTGCCGGAGGACACGCCATCCTCAGAGAACACAAAGATGCCCCCGGTATGCAGCGGGGCTGGGGGGGGGGGGGTGGGGGGGGGTGGGGGGGGGGGGGGGGAGGGGGGGGGGGCAGAGAGGAAGGGGCCACAACAAAGCACCTTCTCTGTCTCCTCTTCGCCAGTCGGGCTCGTTGTCATTCCCCCGGCGAAGCCTCTGAAGTCGAAGGGAAGACATTGTCAAAGGAGCCGATTGATATTTTAAAGCTCTCCCTTCACCCCCCGCCTGACAGGGGGTCCCCCTCTCCCCGTTCCCAACCAGGCCCAACCCCCCCCCCCCCCCCCCCCCCAAAAAAAAATGAAAGGGAAAAAGTGTTTACTTTCAGAAAAACGGCCAATTAAGTCCCCGCTGTGGCGTCCCGTGGAAGTGTGGCTTTTTAAGCTCTCTCTTGCCGTGAGAAGACCCCGCGCATCGATCGCGCGGGACTGAAGCTGACCTGCTTCCGGATCCTTCTCAATGGACAGCATTGTTGCTGTGTCACACACACACTTAAACCCCACCAACTCACCACCGCTCCCCTCTCCCACCCCAATAACATCCGGCAATCGTCCCTACAGCAATTAGCACACCTGCCAACAAAAAAACTTACACTTCTTCCAAAAATGGTCCATCACGAAAATCTTCAAAATCTAAATAAAAAAATAAAAAATAAAAAACCTTATCGCACATTACAGAATATGTAAATATCCTTTGAATAGCATTATTGCCAACTACACTGTGTGGGGAACAACAAGAGAGATGGAATGAACTATGAAATCTTTCATAACTGCAGTGATGCCCTCAAGAGAATTTTGTTTTTATTCCTATATCCTCAGAAAACAATAATAGCTGGTGTGGCCGGGGGAGGGGGGGGGGGGACAAACTGTCGGGCTTGCCAAAATCCTTCCAAATGTCCACAGCTGTCAATAAGGCCTACAGCAGAGATCTTCCTTAAAGGCCATTGAACAGTCCAAACCAGGCAGGACTGTGGAGAATATTTTGTGTTACTTTGGCAGAGAACTCCATCATTAAAAAAAAAAAAAAGAAAAAAAAAAAAAAAACAAGAGTCCTAGATTAACAAAACCCCACATTCATATGTGCTCTATCAACCTGACCTCCGGGGGCCACACCAGGGTCTTCCCAGAATGCAATGCAAACTGTCCTGTACGCTGCTCTGTCTGCTGCAGATCATGGAAACATAATATGTTGGCCAAGCCAACACACACAGTGTGTTATGAAAATCAATATATCAGAAAATAACGACCTAAACATCTAAACAGAGAGAAAAGGAAGAGAGAGAGAGAGAGAGAAAATTAGATTTGGTTTGTCTCCTGTTTTGCAACTGGGGATATTAAAAAGTCTATCATCTGCCGGGCCTTCTTCTGCGTTGTGTAACAGCGAGCCGAGAGCGGACAGACACGATCCCAGAATGCAGTGCAGGTTTCACTCACCGCGGGTACGAATGGAAATCAATTAAGAAAACAATCACAATATTTCTACGCATTAATGGCCCGTGTTGGCATTCGAGGATAAACAACAATTAATTTTAATGTATCCGCACACCGCGGGGATAATACCGGGTTTACGGCCCTCGGTTCGCTCTACGTGGGAAGACCTGGCGTAAATAAGCACGGACGTTCTGAGCGTGGCGTTGCAGAACTCAAGTTAAGCAAACAAGAACGTCAGAAACGTCTACGCGCTGTTAGTGTCACACACCGCAGACAAAAAATAAACTACGCGAACGCACGCACACCGCAGGCAGGTTCTGTCGAGGTTCGGAACCGCCATTTTCCTTCGGAAGAAAACTCCTAAATTTAGCGTGCGTGAGGCCAATCAATTCCTCATTGCGGTAAGCGGGTAACGAAACAAAACGGAGCCTCGCGTTAAGAAATCTCTACGCGACTAATGCTTAAGACAGCCGACGTCAAAATCGAGCAGTGATTTAAATAAATGTATTCATGCCATAAAGGCACCGCTTCTTAAGTTCAAAGTCAGCGCCGGCCTTGTCGGTTACACGCTGTATGAGATTCAAACGCACCGCGTCTGTTTTGAAAAAAATGTTTTTACCGTGACCCTTTAATGCCATGTCAAAACCTGTCATTCAGAAAAGACGAAGGTAGGGAGCTTTTCACTTCTCCTTCTTATCGTGACAGCTTCCATCTGACAAACACTGGAAAACATTTTCTTTCCACGATTAATAACAAATGATCAACACTGCAGCAAAAAAACTCCTGATTTTTCTTCAAATGGAAAATGATGTAATCTGCATTAGCATGCAAGCATTCTCATGAAGAAACTTTTCGAAAATCTTTGGGAGCTACAATATTAATGTTGATAATGTGTCGTTTCTCCGACCAATTGCTTGACAACCAGCACACGCCGTACTGACAATATTGATGCTAATTTCTAACGAATCTTCTTTAAAGGGAAAATTAGAGCAATGAAGCTTGTATATAACACACATTTGCATACATTAATTCATTCAGTAGACGCTCTTTTGCAGGCTGACTTACAGAACAGCACCACAGCGATACTCTAAGGTCAGATGAATAAATTGTCGTTCGAAACAACGCGGAAATAAATATTGATGATAAACATAAGTGGCATAATGAAGAGGACATTAGCAGAGAACAGTAAAAGTCGACCATAAATTGGAAAAAATACATAACAGAGAAACCCAGGAGCAGAGGAGGGAATGTTATTATAACTATTATAATGTACATATAACTGGTGGCTTGTCCTTGACAGCCACATTGGAGTATCAATCCATTAAAATTTCTCATTGCTTTGTAAAAAAAAAATTCATTATTGGCCATAAATAAGTGAAATATTATTTTCTCTTAATATTTATTCTCCAGCTTGTGTGCACAACAATGATCCAGGCCTGTCGTGGATCTGCAAACCTTTCCTGCGCTGTATTTGTAAAACAAAATGAGGCCACCACTGCACAACTCAAGGCTAGCCAGGGGGTGAGAGAGGGAGGGGTGAGAGAGGGAAAGAGGGAGAGAGAGCAAGAGATGGAGAGACAGTGATGGAGAGGAGGAATAGAGAGAAGGGGAAAGAGAAAGAATGAAAAAGACAGAGATAAGAGATACAGGGGGCATGAGGGATAGAGAGAAAGGGAGATGGAGATGAAGAGATGAGGAGATGAAGAGAGGAGGGACGGAGAGAGAGGAGAAAGACAGAGATAGGAGAAAAGGGGAAGAAATGGGGACTAGAGATAGCAGGATGTGAGAAAAAGAGAGGAACAGAGAGATAAAGGTCGATATAGAGAGAGAAATAGACAGAGAGACAGATAGAGAGATAGAGAGACAGGGATAGATACTGAGACAGAAAGATAGAGAAATAGAGAGATAGAGAGACAGAGAGATACAGTGAAATAGAGAGATAGAGAGACAGAGAGATACAGTGGAATAGAGACAGACAGAGAGACAGAGAGAGAGATCACGAGGGGGATATGGAGGTGGGTGGTGGAGAGCAGTGTCTGTGCTCGACACAGAAATAGCACTGAGCCCCGTTGCCAGAGCAACCACATCCATCCACACCAACAAATGTGTTCATTAGGCACACAGGCAGGAGACTGTCAGGGAGAAGAGAGGTGAAGTGCTGTTATTTATTTATTTACTCGCCGTGGAAACCGGAGACATAAAGAAAAAAAAAAAAAAAGAGATGTGCTAATGCAAGGTCTTCAAAGCTGGCATCCATACAACCCTGCTCGCCCCCCCCCCCCCCCACCCCCCCCCCCCCCCCCCCCCCCCCCAAAAAAAAACATGATCTGCCAAATTTCTGAGTGCGTCACTGTGTCACTGCGAGTGACTGGGCCAAGGTTCCTGCAAACTTTGGCCCGCAAGCCTGTCTGCCGATCTTCCGACGCAATCCGCAATCCTTCCGCAATTCGGCGAGGATTTCGCCTGCCAGCCACCGAGGATCCTCTTTCCCATTCCCGAATCCCATCACGTACGCGCGGACGCAGCACAGACACCCCCCCCCCCCCCCCGGCAGGGGACTACGGCTGCACTGAACTCCAGCAACGAGAACGGGGAAAAATCAAATCCAAAAAAATACCTCAAGAGTGAGGTGGGGGGGGGGGGGGGGGGGGGGGGGGGGTTGGCACGACCTCCATACTTAATATTATCCTGTCTGCACACCCTCCCCATCTGAAAACAAGCCAAAAAAAGCTGCTTTGCACAAATAAAACTTCTGCAGTGCAGAGTTTTGGAAAACAGGGTGAGTGAATTCAAAATTCTCGACACTTGGCAGTTGTGTCTGACAGACGAACGAGGGAGAAATGATGGTTTTTCTCTCGTTTTAAAAAAATATATATTTTAATTTAAACGTTTTTGCAAGGAGCAACACTGCAGACGACGACAGCTGCTGAAGTTCTGGAAGCCTCCCACAGTGCCGCGGAAGTAAAATCAGCACTTTCTGGACAGGAAATGAAATTAACCGTCACAGGAAACGTGTGACCCCAACGCCCGTGAAAATCTTTTTTTTTTAAAATTATTTGAAAATGTTAAGTCTTTAGTCTTAGGTCCAATCATACATGCGCATGTACTGCGGTTGCCAGGCAGATCAGAGGGGCGTGTGCCGTGCGGAGCTGTCGGCGAAAGGGCCGGAGAGAGAACCTCAGGCACAGGCTTCAGAGAGCGGGCAGGGGGCCGGAACGTTCCGGAAAGGAGAGGGTACGGGCGATGGCGGGCGCTGGGTTTGCCAGATCCGCCGGCTGAGTACTCGCCAGGGACCATGTCCCTCACTCGAGCCCCCTCCCGCCAAAAAAACACCCGCGCCTCGCCGTCCCAGCTCTCTCGACGGCTCCCCCCCCCAGCCCCATCACTCATCGGGACGACCGACTAGGCTTTAGTCAAAAACGGTTACCGTGACAATGGGAGCCGAGCAAAGGGGGCTGGGACCCTACTGAGCCAAGGAAAACAAGCCTCAAATTTCCTCAAACTCCTGTCCCGGAGGGCAGCGCTGCCTGCTGGGTTGGGGGGTATTTCGGCACTTAAGTGATTCTTCGAGCCACTGATTGGCTGAAAGGCCTACACTGTACACCTAAGCCGGGTCTAAACTGGCAGCTGATAGAAAAAAAAAAAAACATAAAAAACCTGCAGACATTGCAGCCCTCCAGGACTTGATTGACACCCCTCGGGTGAAAGGCCTTCACAGTGCCTGCCATTTAGCAGCCACAGACATTCATCAAATTTTCTTTTCCCGTCCGACAGGACTTGCATAAGGGAACAGGCCGTGTAGAGGTTAAGTAATGTTCACCCCAGTATGAGGTATGTTCAACAGGGATGGACTAGGGACGCAAAGAGAATGCTAAAAGGAGAACACGACGATAACGTCCCAAGGTTTGAATTCACGAAACGTTTTGTTTGGAAGCCATCGAACAAAGAATCCTGGAGAGGCGGGGAAAAAAAGAAGCTCCCCGATTGGTCCTTAATTAGATTCATGCCCCCGTCCATTTTGGCTCAAAGAAAAGAACACAAAAGCATCAACCGCAGGATAAATAGTTTTTCTTTTTGGGAAAAAAAAAAGGATGAATCACTTTGCTTTTCTTTCTTGGTGGTTTTAATGCTCTAACGCTATTATCTTGGCAGCCCTGCGGCTTTCCTCTAGACAGGAAGCCGGCTGGAGGGTCAAAGGTCAGACTCGCGCGAGAATACCAGAGGGCCTCGCGCTTCACACCTCCCAAATCCCACGTCTCGTCCAGTGCCTTGCTTTCGCATTTACAAGAAAATCACCGTTTTAAGCACAATGCCAGGAAGATCATAAATGAAAAATGAAGCATCGATCGGTATTTTTAATTGGGAGGGAGGGAGGGGGGCGGAGAAGGGGGGTGGGGGGTGGGGGCACGGAGATTTTTCCGGAGAGTTTTTGGATCGCAGACAGCCGAGATTTTCGCAGGGGATTATGGGCTGGCCGTCAGCCATGTGAATAAACTGCGAGGTGCTGTTGGTGCAACAGCGGGCAGGAAGTGATAATATTACTAATGCGGTTCGTTTCCCAGTGATTCACTACTGCAGCGCTGGGTTAACACACACAGACTCCACTCATCCACCGCCTAATGTTCTCCTCTCTTTTTTTCCCCTCCTAAGGACCCGCATGATTTCCCCTTGAATAACCACATCGGTGCCCCATTAAGTTTGTTCCCCCCCACCACCCCCCCCCTTAATTCACTACTCCTCCACCTTCATTAACTGCCTCCATCTCATAAACAAGATAACAGTTTACACCTTGATATTTTTTTCCCCTGCAGGCTGAGACTGTGGATAATGGTGCCTATTATGAGATAATAATAATTACTAATATTACGCTCTACATGCGTTATTAAGTTTTGTTCATGTATAGTACCCATATGAATCCAAACACAGCCACCTCATTTTTTTGGGGGGTGGGGGGTGGGGGGGGGGGGCCTTGGCAGGCTAGAACTGGCACACGAGATGTTGGGTTGGTTGCCCTCTGCTCCATCAGGGCCAGGCCCACTGGATGGGTGGCAACTGAGCAGCTGGCCTCCATGAGGGGAATTCACTTCTAATCTAACCTCCTAACGGCTGGGCGGTTGCCAGATCCAGAGCACAGGGAGAGGTTGAGAGGCAAGGGGGGGGGATTTGAAGCAGGTTGAAAGATGCAATTAAATGCCTCTGTTTTCCTCCACAGTCTGCAAAAACACAGACACAGACATACACGCAGAGACACACACACACACACACACACACACATACACACACAGCGGAATGCCTGAGGGGGAGACAGGCTCTCACTGGGGGGGGGGGGTGCTGGCAAGGTGACAGGGGCCCAGTAGCCTGTTTCTAACACTGCTGGCACACTGCATGAGCTGCTCGCTACTTGATATTGCACTGGAACAACTGCTGTACATTTTTATGTTAACCCATGGAGGAGTGGGGGGGGGGGGGGGGCAGGTTGGGCCTGTTTTTTGAGTGGAGGGAAGAGGGGTGGATTGGCACGTTGGAATGTCGGAAATTCGATAAAAATAACTTCATCAATAACACCCCCCTCTCCCCCAACTGCCTCCCGAACTCTTGTCTCCTCCCCTGGGGGTATAATGTTCCCACTGAATGTGTTTTGCTGGGGGGGGGGGGGGGGGGTTATGGTTGGGGGAACTGGCGGATTGGAAGGTTATTTTTCGAAGCAACAACGGCAAAAGCCAAAGTAGGGTACAAGTCTATAGGCCTACGGTGTGTTTTGGGTTTCCACGGTGATGCAATAAGATTAAAGAGAGCAGAGCAGCTCTAGGGATTCAAAGCCACCCCATTCAACCTGCACCTGCGACTGGATCGAGAGCGCCATCAGGGTGGGGCAGGGTAAGGCGAAGCAGAGAGGGGCATGGGGTCCAACCCACATCAGTGCTTTTTGTCTAGTAACAATTTAGAGATGGTCACGGTTTAGTTATGGAAAACAGTTTAGTGTGGAAAAGGTTTAGTTATGGTAACAGTTTAGTTATGGTAAAGGTTAACTTATGATTACAGTTCAGTTATAGTGTTAAAGGTTTGGTTGAGGCTACAGTTCAGTTAACGTTAAAGGTTTAGTTGAGGCTACAGTTGAGTGAGCTCCACTGCGTCGAGGTTTTGCAGCACCGTGTGAATTCTGACAGGCATGAGAGAGGAGGAGAGGGACACAGACAGAGCTGGGAAAAACAGCGTCTCTTCTGTGTGCCTGAAAATGACTCACTCTGAGGGTGGGGAGGCAGACAGCACCGGAGCCAGGGTGGGGGGGGGTTTGGGGGGGGGGGGCGCATAGGGGTGGGCACGGAAGATCTGCAGGTTACCTCAGTGCAAGTGCAACATTCCCCGACTGTTCAAGCCATTCCAACTGCCAGGGCCCGAAAAACAGGGAAGGAAGGGTTCTGCTCAAGTCCTGAGGCAGTGCCTCCACACGTTGTGTAAAAGAGTCCTTTCCTCCACATGAATAATGCCACACGGGCTGTACGTACGGAAAAAACAACATCCAGGACTCCGAGGCTCATGAATAATTTAAAAATCTTTTCCAAAAGAGAAGCAGAGAAAGTTCCGAAACCATTGGGGGAGAGGATTTCTCATTTCCAAAAAAGGCACAGAGGTGTGGTGTGGGTGTGGGTGATGATGGGGCGGAGACAGAAGTGAGACCTGGCATTACCGTGATAAACCAGAGGGGATGAACAATGAAACTGCCAAAAGAAACAAAGAAAAAAAAGCACAACACACAACACAATTCATTCTGACTGCGGCCAGTAAAAAATAAACACATTCGCGGGATAACAAGACGTCGGTTAGAGAGACAGCTCGCTCCGACAAGTCCGTTTTCGTTAGGGGGGGGGGGGACAAAAACCCAAATGGGCAGCCGTCAAGACGACACCAAGCAAGGCTCTCTAATTAACACCGCTGTCCTCAAGACCGTCTCCAAATTAAATCCCGCGCTCCTCAAACAACGAGCCTCGGCTCTGCCAGCGACCAGATTGCTTTTTTTTTTTCCCCTTCCTTTTCTTCCTTAATTTTTTTTTATTGGTCACCTCCATGCCTGGCGCCGTCGAGAAGGGAGAGACATAAATCCGGATGCAGGGAAGCCGTCGAAGCGAGAGAAAAGGCAAAATGGAAACGAGGGGAACGAAGGGCAGGAGGGAGGGGGGCACTCGGAGGACCCGCCGGGGGCGAGTCGTGATTTCGTCCCGTCTCCAAACCGCCGGGGCGCTCTCGGCAGAAGCGACAGAATCTGTGCTCGGCGCAGAGAGAGAGCGGCGTAGCTCCGCACAGATGGAAAGCCTTAAGGAAGGCCCAAACACCGGAGCTTGCAATACTACGCACCATCGCCCTTAACCCTCTGAAGAGTAGGTTTGTTTCGGAATTCTAAGTCAGTGTTCTAGAACTCCATGCTGTCAATCACCAGCAGTCATTGTTACATCAGAATTAGAATGTTCACTTAGGAAAATTCTAATCACGTATTTGTGCTCTTACACCTTAAAGGGTTAAAACCTGACAGAGACTCCACACAGCATGGGTTCTCTGACAGGGTAGGCCAGTCAAAAAAAAAAATCCCACATCCGGACCTCCACTCAACCGTCGCCCAGCCTATACCTGGCCTGTCATCCTGGAAGAATTTTACAGTTTACTTTGTAGGTGGGGTAAAAAAAAAAAAAAATAAATTTAAAAAAAAAACTGGGATGACATGAGAAGACATCAGAGCACAAACACAGAAAAATTGAATGTTCCAGTCGGTGAAAATTTCCTATTCGAAGGCAATGAACGTGCAGTTCCGTAACACGGCTTCGAAGCAAAGGTAATCCGCTGGAGACTGGGGGGGGGGGGGGGGGGTGTCAACCGAAACACGACTCAGGAGAAGTCACCGCCCCCCCCCCCCCCCGCCCCCCAACAACCCACCTGTTTCAGAACGAAGTCAGACGGAGCGCAATTTAATTTGAGGCGCAGGAGCTGAGAATAACACCGGCGTCTCCCGAGAGAGGAGAGAGGAGGAGGAGGGGAGGCGTGCGGGCGAATAGCTGTACAGTCATGCTCGAACCCCCCCCTGGGGAGGACCACTCCGCTCCCGCTCGGCACCGGGGAGAGACCCGGGTGAGCACGCTCGAGACCTCCGAACACACACTCCAGCTCCAATCCCGAGGACGAGACGCCGCGGCACGGACTCAACGACTCACCGACGTTCCATCAGGCGACGGGAGGCATCGACCGCAAGGCCTACGTTCGGCTTTACGAGTTTCCCGTTCCGCCTGTTAATCTCTAATACGTCCGCACCACGAGCTCAATAAACGCGTCGCGGTATCATCAAGTCATTTCTACTCAATTATCAAAAGCAAACATGGGCTGTGCAGGCCTGGTGGAGGTTGGATCGGGGGAGGAGGGTTTGCGGGAGAAATGTACGTGTCTCTCGTTAGTTTACATCACACCGCCGTCGGCTGAGCAGACGGCGGTATCCGGGGCGACGCGCAGACGGCGGTATCCGGGGCGACGCGCGGACGCGCGGGAGCCGAGGATCTGGAACCGACGGAACTCAGCCGGGGGACGTACGAGACGGATGATTCATCGTCGTTCGCGGCGCCCGACGCCAGCTCCGTTTCCGACTGGGACTCTTCCATCCTCTCCTAGGACTCCTGCTTTCACTTCAAGGGTCTGCTCATCCTCCTCTATCTACACACTCTCTCTCAAAAAACAAAAAAACCCACAAAAAAAAACCACTAATTTATGTGAGCTGATTTCTCTCAGCCTTCCTGTGACTGGGTCTCACAGCAAAAAAACATTTGGCCAGCATTTCAGCATTTCAACTGGCAACTACAAAGAGCCAAAAACATGTTTTTTGGCTGTGTAAATGTTGCTGTCAGAGTTATTAATGACTCTGCTCATATCTTCTGTTGTGGTTTGATGAGTAATGTCAATCATAATAGATTGCAATCAGTGTTCAGCGCTGAAACAAAATTTTCAGCACACAATGGATGTGTTACTGAAGCAGGCTATACAGTAATTAACATAAAATACAAACCAAAAAGCATGCTACGTTGTAAGCAAACTGTCACTAATCATCTCAATGTACTGGTGGGAGAGCAGAGGCCACAACCCTTGACTGAACAAAGGATGGCCAATGTCCAAAGACCACACGAGACTGTCGCTGGTCCTCAAATGCACCCCTCACCCCCCGGCAATTTTTAGCCCAGATTCTTCTTTTTCTCCAAATAAGGAATACCCAACTGCAATATTCTCTAGTCTCCTCTGAAGCACGTATTACAAACCGCTAAGCTCACACAGAAGCTGAGTCAGAGGAGGACTGTTTACATGCTGCTTGAGCAAAAAGACTGCAGGCACCCGACTGACCAGAGGGGGCGCTAGTGATTGATTACACACGGTTGCTCCGCCAATTACAAGCACTCCCTCTAATGTGCCCCACCCAACAGGGAAGCCAGCCGTAGAGTACTGCACAGGTTCGATACCAGACTGTGGAGCCCACAGACACAACTCCATTGATTTCTGTTACCAGTAGTGATTGCTACATCAGCATTAGAATGTTCAGTTAAGAAAGTTCTTAAATACGGAGGATATGTCCTCTGATATTTAATTGTGCCCTTTGACCCCATGCACTGCTGCGCTGGGATATCTGGGAGACCCAGGAGGACCAGTGTAGTCCCAGCGCAGGGAGCCAATCACAAAGCCAGCCTAGGGCAGGTCTCTGGGGTGCGAGCGGCACACCAATCTTGCTTCAGACAGACAAGAGATAAGGACCAAAACTGCCCGTAATCTCCACAATCTCTCTGCTCTGAATCTGACCCGATTCAACCGGCGAAAATCCCTTTCCTACACCCACCCCCCCCCACCCAAAACACACAGACAAGAAAACACAACAACACTAAAACACACATACACACACACACATGCACTTGCACATCAGTCAACTGAAAACAAAAAAATTGGGTAACAGAATGACCCGACTGGCTTTGTGTTTAAAACACAGGGCGAGGGGGGCAGATTTCCATCTTCCAGCCCCCAGAATTACCCCCAAAGTCACACAGCAGCAGGATAATCCTGCTCGCTGCCCATCAGGTCAGCGTGTGGCTGGTACTAACTAACTACCTGTCAGCGAAGGAGCATGCAACGCGTTACAGCAGGAGGTCAAACTTCCTCACCACCACCCCCCAACCCCCCCCCCCCCCCCCCCCGCCCCCTATGATTAGCCATCTCCAGGCTCCAATGCAACTCTACACCAGGCATCAATAAATAGGGAGATAGCAATTAATCCCCCAAATGTCAAAATGTAGGACAGAGAAGATTATTTTCAATTGAGTCCCATTAAGAGCGGACCGCAACTGTGAAGCGTTTCGGCGAAATCGCGTGCGCAAAAAAAAAAAACGCTAATTATCATTCTCTGGGCTCGTCCACTTGACTTTGAGGAGATAAACGACAGAATCGGCTTACCTACGTAAACCACTGCAATTAATTGTAATCTAGTTTCATACAAGCCCACTTTAGCTTTCTAATGTGGCTAATTACAGGGAAGCTGGAAGCTCTATTGACTTTGAGCGGCTGCCATTAGACCCTGATGAATCCGGTGATGTGTGCATAGTGATTTTTACAAACAAAAAAAAAAAACTCCTCCCTTTTCCCAGAAAATAGATAAAGAAAAAAAAAAAACTGTCAATCCACACACTATTAGCAGTCCAAATTTGAGATGTTTATTTCCACGGTGGTGTCCAAAAATAGAAAATTGAAAAAAAGAAAAAAAAAGAAAGTCAGTTAGCGCAACCCTCCGGAGCGTTTTAATATCCAAGCGCACCAGAGCGCACGGCTCATTTGATCCGGAATCCTGATGGAGGCCGGGTCCGAACCCGCTTACCGCCATAATCGCTGATCGCCGAGGTCGCGGCTCGGGAAAGCTCCGCGCGGACCCGCCGCGGCTCCGGGGCGGGAAATCGCGAATCGGGAAAGCCGCTAACCCCTGGAGCGCCAGCGCCGGGCCGCTCCCGTGCCCCCGGCCGTAATTAAGGGCGCCCGGCCCCGCCCGGCTGCCTCGGACCCCGTGCCGCTCACGGGGGAGGGCGACAAGGAGAAATTAGGGAAATTACACTCCTGCCACTCTCGAGATAAGCCTCTCTCAGCACACGGCGAGGGAGGCAGATTTTTAGGCGCGCTTTATCGGATTTCTTGGTTTTCCTTCATTCAAAAAAATTCATAATAAAATTTTTTGTCGAGGCCCGAATAGCGCACGAGCGGCAAACGCCACCGTGGGCAACGGAAGAAATCCCCCTCGCTCACGCCACGGTGAAGCGCGTCGCGCGCCTGTAGCGTGACGGCGCCACGCCGTACGGAGAAACAGCGCGCCTCGCGGGAAGCTAGCGGGAAAGACCCGAGCGCGCGGGAGTGCGGCATCACCGCGGCGGGCGGGAGCGACGGCGGAGAGCGACGCGGCTCGCTCGCCCACGGGGGGGGGGGGGAACGGGGACGCGAAGGATTCGCCCCCTTTTTTTCGTCCCGAATTAGGGTAAGACGTAAAAAAATGCAAGCGGGGGATCAGCCCCGGCGATTATCGGTGTCGCCGAGAACGAGTTTATCCAGCGGCGGGTTCAACGCGGCAGAGCCGTGTTTTTAACCAATCAGGGCTGATCTGATAGCGCGCAGCCAGACCCAGCCTCCGTGACCCATTTACATACAATTACAAGCTGCTGTTCTGCAGCTTCTTTCTCCCTCTCTTTCGCTGAACCTTGTGTACACACACACACACACACGGCTGCTTGCGTCGGCTCATAAAACCACTCGTAAGGCGTTTAGAGTCAAACTTAACCAAAACGGCTCTTACCAAATTAACCACCTTGTGTGTATTTGTATGTAAACATACTCAAATATACAAGGTGGTATTGGTATGACATATACCCTTTTGAAGGAGTATGAGGGTTGGGGGAAGGGGGGGGGGTTAAGATGATTCCAAGGGCCCTGGACTGACAGGGGCCCTCAAAAAAATATTAGAACAGCTGGTGGGGCCCAGTGAGCAATCTTGTCACGGGGCCCAAAATCCCAGGTGGGGCCCCTTGTCCTTCACGGCGCCTCAGTTGAACTTGCACTCCGCGCTACGCCCACTGCAGTCCTGTAACTGCCATAACTTCCCACCCTCTTAATGCGACGAGGATTAGGGCTTTTCTTTTCTCACTGGGGGGGGGGGGGGGGGGGGGGGGGGGGGGGGGGGGGGGGGGGGGGGGGGGGGGGGGGGGGGGGGGGGGGGGGAGTTTGACTTTTTTTAAAATGCCGTTAATCTCAGGGCTGCAGCGGCTCTCGATCTTCGGCGCAGGGAGGACAGGTTTTCGATACGAGCGTGAGGCCGTTATTCACCGCCCGGGAAACACGCTGCGGATCTTTAACGATACGGTCGCGCCTTTAAAAAAAAAAAAAAAGTCCAAAAAGTCCGCCGGAAAAGTTTGATCCACTCAGAGCCTCCGGTCGGCGTGATTTATTCACACAAAAACAAAAAAAACAAAAAAAAACGCGGTCGTTACGATATAATTCTCGAAGCAGCTAATTCAGCTAATAGCTACATTCAGCGGACAGAATCTATGAACGTGATATATATGTGTCAAAAAAAAATCTAAACAGTAATCAATGCCCTTCAGTGGGCTTTGCAATTATTTGCCCAATAATCCATTGAGAGCACTTACCTAAATAACTGGTCATAACAAGCATCATTGTGACTAAAAAGTTCCTTAGCCAAACTGTGCGGTACAGCTAACATGGAAAACATCCATTACTCAGCCAAACAACCTTCAGCCAGCTGTCGTCGAGCGAATGATTGCAATGATTCCAAAAAGTTCAAGGGAAACTTTTCAGCGTTTCGGTTTCAATTACCAGGCCTTTTTTTATGCATGGCGAAGCAACTCCTTTGATCCTAGCCGATCGAAAACGGCCGAAATCGTTATACTTTGACTAATCTCCTCTGTGCGAGTTCTTTGATGCGACTGAGCAGAGATAACAGACCAAAAAAAAAAAAAAAAACAAACAAACAAGAGAAACAGAAAGGAGCGTACCTTTCGTAGGCTCGGTGCGCTTGGGCAGGTCCAGTGTGTCGTAGTTTTTGTCGTTCTCTCCGTTTTTCCGGCCTGTTTGAAGAGGAGAGAAGAGTGTAAATGTATCAGCGGAGGGGGGCGGGGGTGATGGAGCCAGAAGGCAAAGACAAACCCCCCCCCACCAGCTGCCCCCCATTGGCACCCCAGTTCTGTGGATGGAAGGCTGCGGGGGGCCTCAAATGGCCAGGGACCTTCAACAGACACGCTGGGTCCCCAACTCAAGAGGACGTGACCTCAACAGCAAGCCAGACGGACGCGGCATGCCAGCCAATCAGCGTCCGTCTGGGCCCAGTGAGCAGGAAGCTGGCAGATTCGTTTTTGAAAGGGAGTCAAGCTAATGAGGCTAATGACTACTTTGACAGACAGAATCCCCCTTATAGGAGGACCACAGTTGCCTCTCATTAACGTTGAGAGGCAGAACAACACAGACAGGGAACAGGGTAGGGAGGGGGGTGGGACTGGGGACTGGACTGGACAGTCAGAGGTGACCCCTACAGGTTTGAAACAACAGCAGACCAAAATGATAGTACATTTAGCATTTAGCTACATTTAGCATTTAGCTCTTACCCAGCATTATCATTTATCATTTTACACACAAGATTTATACGGCTAACTATTGACTGAAGCAGTTCAGATTAAGGACCTTGCTCAAGGGTGTGGCAGGAGTGCCCCACGCAGTATTTTGAACCCGTGACCCCCGCTTCCCTAACCGTTATACTACACAGATGCCCAATGTGGTTGTCAGCCCACTGCAAGTACATCTGACAGGATGCGGGAGGGGTGGGGTTGGACGTGGATGGGAGGGGTTTGACATCCAACCATATCCATTGAAGCAAGCTGTTGGTTGTAAAGGTTAAAGAGTAGGGTTTGACATCAAGGCCCGCCCTCCTATGGCCTGCAATCGGATGCCTCTCGTCCATTGGCCACACCACGGGTCCATCGCCCAGCCTACCCTGCTCATCTTATGGGTACACAGGCAAGCCACCTTGTGATTGGCTGGTCGCCCTGTCCGTCACCAGAAGTAAAATTTCACAAGGGGGGCAGGGTGGGGGCGGGAATGGGTACAAGACAGACTGCTGACTGGACATTTTTTTTTTTGGGGGGTGAAGGGAAGCGATGACGGCGTCTATAAACACGGAAAAACGAGAAAGCACGATGAGGTGGGGGGCGGGAGCGAACTCACCTTGGTTAAACCATTCCTCTACAGTTAGCCACGGACGCAGCGATGCCAGCGCAAAACAGGGAGAAGATAACAGGAGTGCACATTAGAGACAGAGACAGAATTCACAGCTGCAACACTTCTCAAACTCAAAAGCAGAAGAAGCTCATTAAGTCCAGACTTAAAAAAAGGAAAGAAAAAAAAAAGAAGTGAGAGAGAGAGAGAGAGAGAGAGAGAGGGAAAAAAAAAGTGCACAGCAGGGGAAAAAGAAAAAGACAGCAGCCAGAAAATAAAATCCATTAGCAGTACACAGGTATTCGCTGGGGGGAACGGCGTTGAAAGAGGAAGTGATGTCAGCGCCGCGGCTCTTTAAATGGAGCGAGAACGTGTCCCTGTGGTGCCAGGTACTCGCTGCAAACAAAACTGACAGAGCAAACAAACGAAAAGATTGCGCACATGCGTGTGCCCCCTGTCTGTCTGCCCTCAAACAAACGTTCCCAGCACTGAATGCGGTGGTGTGGGGGTTCTGTCTTAATTTTAAGGGGGGGGGGGGGGAGCATGTATAGACACGGGGGGGAAAAAAAAAAAGCAAAATGGCCCTCGTCCTCCCTTTCAACAAACGCCAGTCACAGAAATACAGAGCTCCAAGGCAGTCACACAGAGTCACGAACAAAAGAGCACACACCAAGCTGAAACAAGCACGTTCTTTATGCGTTCGTACGTTCACAGAATGCACCACTGCAACTGTTCATTCCGGTGTGGAGTGAATGTGTCCAAAAGGGGGGGGGGGGGGGGGGGGGGGGGGGGGGGAATGAAGCTCAAAGCTAACAGATACTATGCAGTGCAGTATAATGGTTAGGGAATCCTCTCAATTCCTGGAGAGGAGAGGATACTACCGTTGTACACTTGAGCAAGGTACTTAACCTGAATTCAGAACATATCCAGCCGTTAGAATGGATACTGTGTGAAATTATTAACAGTTGTGTAAGCTGCTCTGGATAAGAGCGTCTGCTAAATGCCAGTAATTTAGCAGCTGTCTTAAAGGAAAAGGAGAGTGCAACCAGGAAGTCACACTTCTGGCGGATGGATGGATGGATGGACGGACCATTACACAGAGGTTTCTCTCTGTCTCAGTGAGTAGACAGTGAACAAACCCCCCCAAAAGTGTGCCATGTCATGGAAAAGGTGGGATGTCCAAATCAAAGAACGTTCCGTCTCCATTTTTTGTGAATCTGTGGTGCTTCCCTTCTGGCTCATGGGTAAAACTTATGGGCTTGTGTCCCGGGTGAGCACCAACGTAAGGAGGAGGATGAGGAGGATGAGGATGGGGATGAGGAGCGTACCTTTGGCCTTCTTCCCGCCGAAGCAGCCGGCGTCGTCCTTCTTCTTCCTCTGGGGCCCGCCGGAGCCCGGCGTCTGGACGGCCCCGGGGTCCTGGAAGCGCTCGGCCCCCGGGATCTCCTTGTGCACGTGGTAGGACAGGTTGCGCATGATGCACACGCAGTTCTCCACCGACTGCGGGAAAGAGCACAGGGGGGCCACGCGGCTCAACGTGAGCCAAAATGGCTGCCGCGCACCACAGTTGCAGGGAGGTGGTGTTTGAGGTGAGTTTCCACCATCCCGTTACCCTGTCTAAGATCACGAAAAGCACTATACAAACACAATCCCTTATTATTATTATTATTATTATTATCATTATTATTATTATTATTATTAATATGATTTCGGAGTGGGTGCGGTGTGGTGCGGTGCGTCTCACCTTGTTGTCCATGTCCTTCTTGCCCACGGCGGACTGCAGGGCGTGCAGCAGCGCGTCCACCAGCCCGTCGCACTCCCTCAGCCGCCGCCGCGCCTCCGCCCCGTCCGAGCTCACGTTCCTGCAACGAGGAGCCACAGGGGGCGCCGCTGAGCAGGCGTTACACTAGCGAGCCACAGGGGGCGCCGCTGAGCAGGTGTCACACTAACAAGCCACAGGGGGCGCCACTGAGCAGGCGTTACACTGACGAGCCACAGGGGGCGCCACCGAGCGTTCCGCTATCGAGTGACACGCCCACACTGAGCGCACACTCCGTTACCATGTGACACGCCCACACTGGGCCCACGCCCCTCTAATAAGTTACCCTTTCTCTTCTGATTTCCTTCTGGGATAGTAATGTTATAGGCATAGCTGAATAAAGACAGCTTGGGTCTGCAGTGGCTCTTTTGTGTACAGAACTGATCTCTGATTTGTTCAGCCAGCTTTACACAGGTGCCCAATCTGTGATTTACAATTCCTGAAGATGGTGGTTCTCTCGGCGTCCCGTGACTTGTAATCCTTCTGTGCCGTACTTGGTGATCTCACACTTGTGTATTTCTGAGACTGACGCTCTCCACGGGCAAGTTGTTGTGTGTGTGTGTGTGTGCATGTTTGTGTGTCTCCATATGTCTCCTTATGCAATTCATCAACTTCAGCATTTAGAGGCACCGGGAGTGACAAGGTCAAATTTGGCAACACAAGAACAACGGCCTCGACCCCTCTGACTTCACCGCCCCCCCATTTTGGGCTGTCCGTCATCCCCAGGGACGGTAATGGAGGAGCGTTGCAGATGGAGATGGAGAGGCGTCCCCCCCCCCCCCCCCGACCTCCCGGCCGAAACGACCTCCACCTCACCTTGGGGACGAGCAGGACGGGCGCTACGTCACGCAGCGCGTCACGCAGCGCGTCCCGCAGCGAAACGTCGCCTAGGGAACCTGAGGAGCAGACCGGGGCGCGTCTTTAACACAACAAAGCCGCTTCGCCACTGGGGCTCCATCAGCTCCGTTTCAGTTTCAAGGGAAGGGGAAATAAATGGGGAGGTGGGGTGGGGGGACTGGGGCGAGAGGGGGGGGGGGGGGGGGGGGAGAGGAATCGGCGGCGCCGCTGAACTCCGTTTATCGCCGCTGTGGCATTGCCGCTAAGCAGCTTACTAGGCAACAGATGTCGTTGGTTACCGTTTCCATAGAGATGGGCTCTAGCAGCCCGGATCGGTGGCAGGACGGGGACGGAGATGGAGAGACTGAGGGGGGGGGGGGGGGGGGGGGGGGGGGGGGGGGTCGCTGGGGCAGAGGAGGCACTACCCTGCGCAATGTGGCCAACCCACTGGGGGAGGGGTTATGGGGGCTGGGGTCTGGGTGGGCCTTTCCATGAAACAAGGTAGGCAAACTAATGTAACCTTGTCCCACTATTTAATAGCTATTCCACAGTGCCTGCCTCCCCCCCCCCCCCCGTTGAGGTGTGCCTATCTGTAGCACTGTCATACATCCTACTTAAAGGCACAAGTGATCACCTGCTGTCCCACTGCAACCTGCTCTCAAATTCTACACTAAATGATAAAGGCTGAGGACCAGACCCCTTGACCCTGCAGTGAGAGCAAGCTAAGTCCATTAAAACAAAATGGAGGGGGGGAGGGAGGGCAGTCAGACTCCGGCAGTTCGTGGGGTGTAATATAAGGACAGCCGGTGTAGAGCTCTAGTCTCTTAAACAGCCTCAGATGCCAGAAGAGAAGGAAATGGGAAATTTTTTTATCTGGAACGCGTTAAATTGGGAGAAACGCAGGGAGAAGAGAGGGGGAACAAAAAAGAGACAAAGAAAAAAAGAAATGGAGAAAAGAGAATTTTGCTGGAGCTCGGCCGACAGACCGCAGCCCTCCAGCTGGGGAGACCGAAACAGGCTTCTGCTGAGGATGGTTGCCAAGGCGACACGTGCGTCTCACGCGAGGGGGGCATGGGGGGTGGGGGGGGGGGGGGGGGGGGGGGATGTACCGCCGGCTCGGAAGCCCAGATTAAAGCCAGGACAGCGGGAGAGGAGGGTCAACCGCTCTGGATGATGTCACCAAACATGGCGGCCCCTTTTCGGAGAACGCCTGACTAGCCACAAACGCACGCAACGTGTCGAAGAATCTGCAGACCCCAAACCGCTGGCCTGTCCCCCAAAGTCTGATGTAAAAGGCCAGAGCCTGGTGCTGGTGGTTCGCACAGCACGCCATTTTTAAACCCGATTTCGACCCAAGAATCTCTGACCCGAGCTAAAGTGCGACCGTGTGCTTTAACTGGTCAACTAAGTTCGCAATAACCACGAACCTGCGGTTCTCCAGAACCAAAAACTGTCCTTGAGGGTCCCAGTTCAGACACGATCCCCGCTCTGCTGCAATGAGCAACAAAAGGCCTTGAATTTACAACAACGGCACCAAAATACAGTGATGTTTAGCTGGGGCTCAGTGGAAACCGGGTTCCTATGGAAACCCAGGTAACGCGGCAACCAAATCTTCGGTTCTTTACAGAACCCTTTACCTTCACCCTTTACCACAGAGAAGTGCAATGTTGATTAGTTGTAACGGTGAGCTAAGACTCCCAGCCTAAATATCCTTATCTCATTAGAGAATGAAGACACAGCCCCCCCCCCCCCCCCCCGCTTCTCGCTGGTCTGTACTTAGCTCGCTAAAACAAAAAGGTTAGATTAATGCTAATAGCCAGAGCAACAAAGTGCAGTAATTTAGGTCGCCCCTAGCGATTTATGCACATTTTTTTTTTTGGTTATTAAATGGACTGAAGAGGTAATTTGAGAGCTTCCCGGGGAGCAAGGGGGAGTGGGGGAGTGGAGGGGGGGGGGGGGGGGTCGAGTCTTCCCTGGCTCAGCTTTCAGAAAGACGCGTGGGCGTGAGCGTGTGCCGAACAGCCAGCTCCATCGCCATGACACCCAACGCTCCTTACGCACGACGCTATCGATACACCCGTCTGTCTGTCTGTCTGTCTGTTGTCCGCCTCCGTTTGCTTCTCACGGGCTGCCGGAGGCTCTCGTCTCTATGAGAGGCCTGTCATCACAGACGTCGTACCCCCTACCGCTGGACCACCAATCATCTGCACATCGCGATAATTAACGGAGAGATTTATATTAAAAAAATTCGGCTGACACAAGTAACCTCTACGCTATTTCATCAGCAACTCATTACGCTAAATTAATAACAGCCCATTTTCAACAGTGTGAAGAAACAGAAGTGGCTTCGGCACTGTGGCTGAGGGTAAAGGCGTGGCAGGGGGTGTGGTTTATGGTAAGGGTGTGATGGGGTGTGATTTAGGGTGAAAGATCGAGAGGGGGTGTGGTTTATGGTAAAGGAATGGCAGGGGGTGTGGCTTAGGGTAAAGGCGTGGCAGGGGGTGTGGTTCATGGTAAGGGTGTGATGGGGGTGTGGTTTATGGTAAGGGTGCGATGGGGGTGTGATTCAGGGTGAAAGTTTGACAGGGGGCATGGCTTATGGTAAAGGAATGGCAGGGGGCGTGGCTTAGGGTGAAGGCGTGGCAGGGGGTGTGGTTCATGGTAAGGGTGTGATGGGGGTGTGATTTAGGGTGAAAGATTGAGAGGGGGCGTGGCTTATGGTAAAGGAATGGCAGGGGGTGTGGCTTGGGCGAAAGGCCACGGCGGGGGGGGCGTGGCTGAGCTCTACCTCAGACACCCGGACGTGTTCTTGAAGACGGTGGTCCACTCGGCGTCCCGCGGCTTGGAGTCCTCGTTGGGCTCGTGCTCCCACCCCGAGTGCGGGATGATGACCTCGTTGGTCAGGGTCTGCAGGCCGTGGTTGATGATGACCATCTTCAGGGGCTCGTAGGAGGAGAGATTCCACAGCGTTCCTGAGAGAGAGAGAGAGAAAGAGAGAGAGAGAGAGAGAGAGAGAGAGAGAGAGAGAGAGAGAGAGAGAGAGAGAGAGAGAGAGAGAGAGAGAGAGAGACGAGAGAGAGAGAGAGAGAGGAGAGAGAGAGAGACAGAGAGAGAGGAGAGAGAGAGAGATAGAGAGAGAGAGAGAGACAGAGAGAGAGAGAGAGAGAGAGAGAGAGACGAGAGATAGAGATAGAGAGAGACAGAGAGAGACAGAGAGAGATAGAGAGAGAGAGATAGAGAGAGAGAGAGAGAGCAGATAGAGAGAGAGAGAGACAGAGAGAGAGGAGAGAGAGAGAGAGAGAGAGAGAGAGAGAGTTAGAGAGAGAGAGAGAGAGCAGATGTAACCTCTCAAGGCCTTTTACCGAACTATCATAAAGTCAAACACAAACCAAAAATATCCCAAACTAAAAATAAATAAAATGTGCTCACACGACCAAAACACAAGCAAAATTAAAAAGCTAAAACCAGTCCTGGGCTCATCTGGAAAGTTTCACAGAACACACCCTTCTCCACCCCCTCCCACACACACCCTGCCCCAAACAATTACCTTCCCCATCAGACACACACACCCCGCCCCAAGCACTGACCTTCCCCATCAGACACACACACCCCGCCCCAAACACTGACCTTCCCCATCAGACACACACACACAATGGCCCCTCAACACACCAAACCCAGATCTCTCTTTCTCTACATTGTTTGTCTGTGTATAATACAGAGAGAGAGAGACCTGCCGCCATCTTGGTTGTATACAAGGTTCTGTCCCCCCCCAGCCACAGCTTCTGGTGGGCTTCCTGCATTCTGTACTTCAAAGGCCGAGAATCAACCAACCGCCTTCTTTCAAACTGAGCATGAAATTCCCACAGTACAAAAAAAAGAAAGCTTCCAAACATGAAAGCACTCCAAATAAGGCCAGTTTAATGAATGTGAACCAGCGAATTAAGAATTACTGTAGGTGTCAGCTGAAGCCAAAAATAAGATCACACGTGAGGAACGAGCTGTCTTCCGACAGAAGTACCGAGCATGAAAATATTCTAGGGGGATAAGGGAGGACTGTAGGAAGCAAAAAAAAAGAAAAAAGGAAAAAGAAAAAAGCAATCCTATAAATATTGGAGAAAATAAACCATAGACTCCTTTTTTTATCACAGCTATTCCACACCACAAAAATGTGCCAGCGGTGAATGTGTGTGAAGTCGGGTCACTTCCTGTCTTGGAAAAACGCGGTGCTTATTGGCGATAACGCACACTGTTCTTTCAGAGCTCCACAGTGCGATGAGTGTGCTTTCACAGACAAAGCTTTTCCTGCGAATGTAACAGATGCTTCTTTTTTAATGACTTTATTTTGAACATCTTATTTTGATATGACGCACACTCCGTAACGCTGGCAATAAAAAAACAAGGTGGGGGGGAGAGAATAAAAACTAAAAAAAATCGGATGAAGAACGAAGCGTTGCGATATTATATTTTATATTTCTGACTGACTTTAATTCCGCACGCACGCGGACCACAATATCTCTGTGTCGTTAACTTTATATAACCCCCCACGCCGTCTGCGAAAAGGAACTGCTTAAAATAAGAACGGCGAAAGGAAACCACTTCGTCTTTCGGCTTCAGGTCGGAAGGAATGTGGACCTTCCTTGTGGGGGGGGGGCTGGGGTGGATTTCCTCCTCAGACGGACACGGTAACAGCCAGGGGGCGCTGCGCTCAGTTTACAGTTTGGCAGACGCGCACGCTATTCGCGACAGCCGCGAACGACGAAGGAAGGAAGTGTCACGAGTCCTCCGAACGCTTCGGTCCCATTACTGTACATTTTCCACTCGGTCAACAATCGCCGTGCCCACTCGTGCCAGCTACAAATGCTAACCAAACCCCCCGAAACACCCCCCCCCAAAAAAAAAAAAACACACATCTAAAAATGCTGAAGTGGTTGTGGTTGCAACCACTTGTATCCAATAATAACCCTCGTCTGTGCGCATTCTATAAATGGGCCAAGGGAAAGAGCTCGCTTAGAGGTTTGGAGTGGCGGTGGTGGTGGTGGTGGTGGGGGGGGGGGGGGTAGATTTTCGTTTCTAAACACCGTCAGGGAGACGCACTCGCAGGACCGAAGTCGCAGCGGAGGACGCGACTGCCACCACGCAGCCCCCCCCTTCCCCCTCCGACGCGTCTAGCGTTCGGGCTAACGCGCTCGATAGCCGCCGCGGACATCCGCCACACTCCCGGAGAACGATGGCGGCTGAGAAACGAGGAGCCGGAAGGCTAACGGGGTGATTACCTCCGCGTTTCGCGCGATTAGGACCGCTTCGTTTATTCCGACAACAAGCCCGACCGACGGCAACGGCCTGTTTTAATTACGCCCCCCTCGCGGAAAACGTATAGCGGAAAATGGACGTTTTATAACTGTAACATCGGCCACGTGTCGGCAGCATTTAATTTGATTTTACTGCTGAGAGAAAAAAAAAAGAAAAAAAAGAAAAATGCCATTTGGAAGCCAGCAATCATAAAGGAAAAAAAAGGAAAAAGAAAAGTACATTAAATTTGAGCCACATAAATTGTTATGCATTTTCTGTCATTGTTAAGAATGCCATTACTGATTCGCTGAATGAAATTAACTTTCCATGAATTTTTATTCACTGCAAAAAATCCTTGCTCAACCTCTTAGCCCGACGTAACCTTGTGCACTCGGCCCCTTGTCGCCATCGCTGATGCACATGAACGGCAAAGACCTGGCTCGACGGAGTACCGGGAGTACCGATGTCGAACCTTCAGCGCTGTAGAGCGCGGCTCTGCTGGGTTTGCTAAAACCAGCCTTCCCTTTCATTTTATGCAGTGCGTCGCTCTCCATTTTAACTTTATTTATTTTATTGACCATTAGAATCCATTCTAGAGCAAGCTGAAGGGCTGGTTAATTCTGAAAGAGTACGAGAGTGTGTGCTCTACTCTTGGGCCTCTTCATTTTCAACCTTAGGATCACGTACAAGATCAAAGCTGGAAGCAAACAAGGGCTACTTTTAAATAATGAAGTATTATTTACAAAGGTAAAAGTTTTTATTTATTTCACAATGCGGAAAAATTGCTTGAAAAATAGTTTCTCCGGGGGACAGCACTTGATCGGAAATCACAGCGCGGTCAAAATGGCCGCCGCAGCGCTGGCGGTACATGTAGCTTTCCATGGCTCTTCAGAAGCCACTTCAAACGAAATATTCCAAATTTGAGCCCGCGCCGTGAGCCAGCCCCTCCGGTAAATTGGATTGAAAGAGGACACGACGCAGAGGGCGAAATTCACTCCAGACACAGCTGAAGCAGATCGCTGTTATCGTCCGACCCAAGCCAGGACCGTGGGCTAGCCAAGGCGTACACATTTTCATGTTTTTTGAAGCTGACACCCGCAGTACGTCAGTGGCAACCTCACCGCCATGCCCGTTGCAGGAAAATCATATTTTTTCCCCCGACTTGCCGGACTGCAGCAGCTGAGCTTCTTCGGCGCGGTGGGGAACCGTCCGCAAAAAAATCCCCGCTGGCACCCGGCCACCATCTTAACTACCTTGAAGGTGGTTTATCGCTGTCGCAAAGACGCCAACTGTGCAGCGGCGGTGCTTAAAGCAAGGTGACAGTAACTCCGCTTGTGTCTACAAAACACAGAACCCAAAGTATGCAAACTTCCTCAGCTATTAAACTTCCTGTCAGTGTGGCTAGTAAGGCCATATGTACGGATATTCTCTTTGACCTCTGTGTTAAGGTCTGCATAGTGCTCATAAAGCACTGAGGCCTCGTATGCTCTCCTCTCCATTAAATACCTTGCCTAGCCTTGTCATTCCTGCCATCTGTACTATTCCTCCCAACTGTTGATGCAGTAAGACATATAATCGTATACCGTACTCAAAACATCAAGTTACCAGTCCCTATTATATTAACAAGAAATTGGAAAAAAATATTTATGAACAAAATTTCAGCGAAACAGATATACAGTAAGGTTGTTGTATCGTAGTCCTTTTGCGTAAAAGCCTTGAACCAAGCAGAAATTAGATTTTTGCCTTCTGTGGGAATTTCAGCTAATCTATCCATTGGGTATAACTGCTACTAGCTAGTTGGAAAGCGATATGGCACCCCCCTGCATCTGGGTGTTGCCGAAAGAAAAGTCTCACGTTAGTACATTACATAATCTACCAGGAGAGCAAAATAGAAACTCACTGAACACAATTCAAAAAATCTTTGTTAATGCAGAAATGTGTGCACTGCGCATTTGAGGGGAAAAATTGTAGTCCTGTTTAGTGCGATGCTAACAGCCTACAATGAGCCGCCATTTTAGACAGCCTCAGTCTGGTGTGAAAAGCGACCAGAAAGTAAAACAACTAAATATTCTGGAGGAATACCACAGACCCTGCTGAGTGTAATTTGATGTGAAACAGGGTTTTTTTAGGGGAAGGGAGGGGGGGTGGTGGGTTGGGGAATGGGAGGGGGGCAGATTTTCAGAGGCCTAAGTGTTTCCACATCATCTTGTCGAGAGACATTAGCTGACGGTCGCTACCGTGACTGCAGTGCGATTTAAAAGGGGGTCTCTGGAGCTACTGATTCAGTTACACCGCCCCCCATCACCCACCCCCCCACCCCCCTGGCTAACCCCCCACCCCCCCAACCCCCTAGCCTAACTCCCTCCCCTCACTGCCACCAGGACAGGCTGCTAATAAGATAGCGATCCAGTAAGTGGCAGTCAGGAGAGCCCGGAGGTGCAGCCTTATCGAGTTCCCCAAGCCCCTCCCCCTTCTGTCGCGTTACCATCAGAGCCTCCTGCTTAATTCAGTTTCCTGGGTTGCCAGACGGGTCACTCTAAATAGCCGCTCACCGTTGCCTAGTACTGGTGCCCCCCCTCCTCAGCCACTACAAGAGGGGGGGGGGTCCTGTGCAGTCCCAGCCGTCATCCCTCCCCTCACTCATCACTCATCCGATGTCCTCTCCCCCAAACCGCCGGGACGTCCTGGTCTAACCTGCCCCGCCTCCCCCCCCTCTGTCTTCCTCACGTCTCCCCCTCTCCCTCCGCCCCTACATTAGGGACTCAGACAACACGTAAGACAGGAAGGGGGGTGGGGGGAGGACGGGGGGGAAGCCTTATTTCCATTAAGCCCTGCCAAGGGGAAGCTCCGCCCCTTTCGTCCCAGCCGGGGGATGCGTGGCCCCTGCGGCCGCCCTGTATCAGATAAGGCGCTGGTACCGCCGGGCTGCCCCCGCTGGGCTGCCCCCGCTCGCGTGCGTCAGCCTCCCGCCAGCGCCTCCCGGGGGCGTCACGGAGACAGGCGGTCACATGACCACGCAGGGAACGCTGTTTATCTCCTCCGAGGAGCCCAGCCCAGAGGACTGCATTCGCTCGCTGGGAGGGGGAAAATTTTAAATAATAAAAAATCACGCACCGCACCGCGCTGCCTCACTCTTTTCTCTTTTAATGATGTGCGGCTTCTGGAGATAATTGCTAATTATCAGGCCAACACCAGGAGCGGGAGAGGCAGAGAGAGAGAGAGAGAGAGAGAGAGAGAGAGAGAGAGAGAGGGAGGAAAAAACTACCAAAAAAAAAGATGGGAAAAAAAAAAACACAAGAGCTGAAAATATGGCAGCTTCTGCGCTTATAAAAACCCGGTCTGGCGTTACTTCCCTCCTTTTCCAAACCTACACTTGCCGGCTCGTAAGAAAACAAGGCCCGCCCCTCCGTGGTTTGTCGTGCGACTGGAGAAAGCTATAAAAAAAAAAACACACGGTTGAGAAGGTTGAAAAAAGGAGGGCCTATTTTTAAGCCCTGTAATTATATTAAATTGTAGTAAAAACATGCCCGCTGTGGTCTGCATCGTGCGGAGGCCTGGTTTTTTTGGAGGGGCCTCGCTGGCTGAACCGCACGGCCAGAGCAGCTCGCTCGCAGGCTGGCGGAGCGGGGGGGGGGGGGGGGGGGGGGGGGGGGGGGGGGGGTATTTTTAGCCGTGATCGAAAGCGACGTCGCGCGGCGAAGGCGATCATTCGTGCCGGAGCGGAGTCATCCCTCACGCCGGCGCGCCTGAGGGAAAGGGGGGGGTCGGGGAACGGCCCGCGAAAAAAGGACGGCCCGCGGCTGTCCAAGCTGCGAATAGACCGGCGGACGGCGGGGTACGTGTGGGGGTACCGCTCCGGTAGAGACATCCTGGAGTGGCAGAGAAAGCTCTGCTTTGGAGAGGTGGACTTGGCTACGTCGTGAGCTGAGCTGTTTTTTTTAAATTTCATTTTAAGAAATTGGAAGCCAACATGGGGCTGACTACGTCCAAATCCCCCCCCCTCCCCAATTTGGAATGTCCAAGCATCTGCAACCACAGTTGTGTTCATATTGCAAAACCCCACTGCCCACGAGAGCTGGCAACACCGTGCGTTTCGGAGTTGGACCGTGGATGTCTACACTCTCCCGGATCGACATTGCAGTTTGCACACTGTGGCTGCAGATGATTGGACATTCAAAATTAGACACACTCAGCCCCACACTGGGTAACCAATTTTACAGTAACAACAACAAAAAAAGAATTCTGTATCCCCTATCCAATGTTCTCCTTAGGGGTCCTGGAGAGCCGCAGGGTCTGATAGCTTCAGTGTTCACATTAAACACAGTAACCGGTTTAGACCCCAAGAAACCAGGTGAGATGAGGTAACTGTGTAATCAGCTGCTTTAATCGCATAATTAAGCAGCGAGCTAACGATGGAAAATCAGCAGACCCTGTGGCCCTCCGAGACCAGGGTCAAAAACAACTCGGACGTAACATCCTGAAATTTGGAGGGAAACGCTCGTGAGCGCCCCCCGGTGGTCGCAGCTATAAAAGATGCAGAGCCCTAAGAAAACAAGACCAGGTTAAAACCCAGTATACGGCTGGACCTAACACACGTGATCCGGCCGACCAATGGTGTGACTTCCTAACTCGGCCGACCAATGGTGTAACTTCATCACTCACTCACTCAGTCAGTCAGTCACAGACATTCGCTTTTGTAGGGCTGGCCCTACTGTTGCGGTCCAGCCAAAAAAAGGAAGTAGGGTGGGGGGGGGGGGGGGGGGGGGGTGGTGGCCCTACCTGTGATGAGCTCCCGCACCTCCATGTCGTTGGTCTTCCTCAGGAGACGGATGAGGGCGGGGATGCCGTCGCAGTTCTTGATGGCCACCTTGTTGTCGTGGTCCTTGCCGTAGGAGATGTTCCGCAGGGCCCCGCAGGCCTTGCGGTGCACCTCAGCCTTGGGGTGGTCCAGCAGCCCCACCAGCACCGGGATGCCCTTCAGCTGCCGCACGTCCTTCTTCATCTTGTCGTTCTCGTAGCACAGGTGCTGCAGGTAGGCGGCGGCGTTGGACTTGACCGGGTCGATGGGGTGGCCCAGCATGGCGATGACCTCGGGCAGGTCCGGGTCGCGCCAGCGCGGGTCCTTGCGGATGCTGTCGATGGAGGGCGAGCGACGCCCCCCGCCCATGCGGTCCAGGCTGGCCATGCTGCCCCGCTCGGGCTGGGCCAGCGGCGCCGGGTACATGCCGTGGATGTAGGGGTGCCGCTCGTCGATCAGCTCCGCCTCGATGGGGTCCTCGTACGCCCCCCTGAGAGAGAGAGACGGGGGGGAGAGAGCGAGGGGAAGAGCAAGAGACAGAGAGAGAGAGAAAGAGGGGGAGAGAGAGAGAGAGAGAGAGAGAGAGAGGGGCAGAGAGAGAGGGGGGGACAAGGAGGGAGATCAACATCCAAGCAAGAGTACATCCTCTGTACAGATAGAATTTGCACTGTGTTACTTGTTCAACTTGCAAATATAATCACTACAGCTAATAACTAAATGCTTTCAATAGTTTTTTTTCCCCTTTTGATTTTTTTAAGAATATAATGCTTCGGCAAATATTTACTGTGTGTACTTCATGTCGATAAAGCAAATTGAGAGAGAGAAAAAGAGGGGGAGGGGAGCAAGGGAGGGGAGTGAGTGAGCGTGGGAATAGAAAACAGAAAAGATTCATTTTGAGGGGAGATGAAAGAGGACAGGAGGGAAGACAGAAAGGTAACCCCTCCCTCGCTTCTTTGGCCAGCGATGGAGGAGCGCACCTTGATGGGGACACTTACCCGAGTGTAACTGTGCTTATCTCCAGCTTTTGTGGCCTTTGCTTAACTGTTAAATGCACTTTTGGCGGGAAAAAAAACATCTGCTAAATGACTAAATTGTAACCGCAAATTGAAAAGGAGAGATAAACAGAGAGATAGAGAGTGAGGGAACAGAGAATAGAGAAAGGACACAGAGTAGGGGAGAGAGACAGAGTGATAGAGAGAGGATAGAAAGGTAAGTGTGAATAGAAAAAGGGGAAATTAATCAGAGAGGTGAAGTAGAGGGAGAAAGGGAGACTGACAGGAAGCAAGAGGAAGGATGGAGAATATGCAGGTGAGAGAAATGAAAAAAGAGAAGAAAGAAAAGCAGTAAAAAGGAGTGAGAGACAGAGGTAATGAGAGATGAGAGAGGTGAGAGGGATATAAAGAGAGAGAGGAGGAGGAAGATGTCCTTGTCCTATCCCATAATTAAAAGTAAAAGAAAAATGTCAAAGGAAAGGACATGAAAAATCAGCCGTGGGTAGGAGGAGCGGGAGCCAGTCTGTCAGCTCAGAGCGATGTGCTCTTCTGGGCTTTCAGTTTTACTAATGAGGAGAAAAGCAGAGCTAAGCAGCACCCGCGGACAAAACGGCAGGAATCACAGACAACCGCTGAGAACCACTGACACACAACCCCTGAGAACCACTGACACACAACCGAGAGGACAGAACCACTGACACACAACCGCAAGGACAGAACCACAGACACACAACCGCAACGAGAGAACCACCGACACACAACCACTGAGAATCACTGACACACAACCGCTGAGAACCACTGACACACAACCCCTGAGAACCACTGACATACAACCGCAAGGACAGAACCACAGACAAACAACCACAAGGAGAGGATTACAGACACACAACCGCAAGGACAGAACCACAGACACAAACCACAAGAATAGAACCACCAACAAACAACCGCAAGGATAGAACCACCGACACACGACTGCAAGGAGAGAACTACAGACATGCAACCATGAGGAGAGGCTGCATTTTTGCATAGCATCCAGTGATATAGCTGCCTATATCTGTCTATAACCGAAGCAATTCAGGTTCCTTGTCAAACACGCAACAGCAGTGTCCTACCTGGGAATCAAACCTGCAACCTTTAGGTTACAAGCCCAGTTCCCGAAGCATGACACTACACTGCCACTCTTACCTACTTCACCGGCAGGCCTTGCAAATAAAGGCGCCTGATATACATGCAATCACATAAAAGAGGAATGTGGTTCTGAAAGCTGGGAATCGGGCACAGTTGTTTGCACACATTTCTGAGGCCTCATTTGCTGGAGTGGCCCACACAAGGGCTGCAGAAGTGCTCAGTTATTCTCTTCTCTCTCCACTGAAGCAGCGTTGCTATGAGGCTATAAGACGAGGAGGATGGGAACCGAGGGGGGGGGGGGCAATTAGACCAGCGCTGTAGTATCCCCCCCCCCCCCCCCCCCCCCCCCGCCATGGGTCTCTCACACCTGTGTACCACACACACACACATACATACACACACACAAACACACAAACACCCACACAACTCCATACACACACACATACACACACACACACACACGTCGTTTTCACCAGCACTGCAGCATCTCGGCGTAATAACTGGTCACATCCAATCATAGCGTAGGTGGGCTTGCAAGCCTTTACGTGCTTTAATGCGAATCCCCCGTTCCGTGTTAATTAGCCGCTGTAATCTGGAAGGATCAGCGGCACCCCGCCCAGCAGAGTTCTGGTGTGATGTCACCGTCTGTCTGGGGACGGTCGGGGGGGGGGGGGGGGGGGGGGTGCGAGCAGACTCCGTCGACTGTCCGTCCGTCCGTCGTGGACTCTCGCGCTGGCGACGGGGCGATCGAGCCCCAAGGCCTGCTGGGTAACTTTGCCACATAAGGGAGTGCCATTATTATTAATACTATCGAGTTAAAGGGGATTTTAAAGCCCCCTTATACCCCTCGTTTACATTTCAGCTGTGTCACGTGTGTAACTCACACACCTAAGAGCTTCACGTACGCTCCGTTTACACAGCCGGATATTTACCGTAGCAGTTTCAGGTCGAGCGCCTCGCTCGAGGGTAGACCTGCGTGGGCCCTGGATCAGAATCGAACCTGCAACCTCGGTGCTACAAGACTGACAATTATGCTAAAGTGCTTCCCGCAGTCTGGGTTGAAAGAGCCAGAGCTGCTAAAAAAAAACAACCGAAGGGCCAAACGTGGGCCCAGCACAGATGGGCTCCCGGCTCTTTGATTACTGAGCAGGAAAGTTCTTTTTTTTTTTTCTTCCTTTTTTTTTAATTAAAAAAATAAATAAAAATATTTACATTTTTTCAGACGCATAAAAAATTGTGACTTTTTTTTCACAGAGTCAGTGTACCTCCCACTAGTAACAGAATAATACCCAATATTTACACAGATTTTTAAGAATATTTTAATCTATTTTGTTTACACGCATCACACAAAATATACGTTATCCGTACATTGTTTCATAAGCAAATGTTTGGCACATACGCATTTTTAAAAAAAATAATTTGGCAGCCGGGAAGCGGTAGTCGTAGACCACAGCTGTGAGTAAAGGGAAGGTTCCGGAGAGCTGCGGCAAGGCCCGTACTGGGGCCCGACGGCCCTCTGGTCCTGTAGCGCGGGAGTACGGTCGCTTTGACATTCAGTCCACTTCACTCGGATGGTTTTTTCTCCCCCCGGAACCCTGGCATGTTTGCCCTGTAAATTGGACTCCTTTGATAGACGGGACAGCTTTTTAAAAACCCGAGGGGGCTCGCCAAAAAAACACACGCTACTGCTCAGTTTGTACGAGGTGATTTCATGGCCGGCTCGCAAAATTTGCAAATAAGCCGGACCGATTGGCCGGCTGACGAGAGAGCGACCTGTAACCGATCGGCTCTCGTTCCAGGAAGTGACACGTATACTGTACGCGCACGGGACAGGCGCGATGACATCATCGGCGACGTGCTATCCAAACCGGCCAGCGGAATGGCAAGGCCTTGACTACATGAAAACGCAAAATGCTTCAGCAGAATTTGTACAGTGTAAAAACCGAGCAAAACTAGTAACGATGGGATTGGGGGGGGGGGGTGTCCCTGTAAATGACATCTGTGCTCTGGGTGGGGGGCTCAGGCAAAGTAGATGGGGGAAAATGGGCCACCGAGTTAGACAACATCACAAACTGAAACTACTGCCTCTTGCTCATGGGAAAATATTTTCTCTCAGCTTTTTCCACAACACTCACATGAAGTAGGGCAGCTATTTATTTACTCGACGAGCGCGATACTCGCGGTGTTTTTGGGACCGCAGCGGCGACGCGAGGGAAGACAAACCCCGTACGGCGGGAAAATGACAGACTTCCTGCGGAGAGAAGCGTGTAAATAACGCGCGCGTGTACGCTCGCAAAAATCCAGCGCACCGATCGGGGGTGGGGTGGGGTGGGGAGGGAGGGAGGGGGGCTGTATCACGCCTAGCCTGAGAGTTGCAGAAGAATAATCATCCAAATGAAAAAAAAAGCGGTTATTTGCATAACTGCCTTCAGAGCGGGTGTCGAGTGGAATGATAAAAAAAAACAACAACACCCGTATATAATGCAGCACAGAGATCGAGGAACAAAATCTTTCCAGATACAGCCGATGCTATGGTTACCTTTTCAGGCTGAGGGTGGGGAATGAGAGGATTTGCATTTAAATTGGAGCCACTGTGTCAGTGTGTGTGTGTGTGTGTGTGTGTGTGCGAGTGTGCACAGTTATGTACGTGTGTGTGTGCAAGGTTTTGTGCGTGTGTGCACGCGCATGCATTAAAACAGTATTAGTGTCCTAGTATCATCTTTTTTTCGGTTTAACGTAACTATTAAAAATGACGATATAGATTTCAGTCTTTAATGTGGCGGCTGCTGGTCCTGAATTCCCCTCACAAACAGACGAGAGCGCACTCTGTAATAAGGCAGTCAAAATTACCCCTCTGTGTTTCTGAAATATTCTTTTTTAAAATGGGGCTGTCCCACCCACTCAAAGCACACATTAAGATGGGGGGGGGGGAAGGGGGGGGGGGGATCTTTGTGATTTTTTTTCTCTGTCTCTCGAGGCCATTTTAAGAAGACCACGAGCTTTCGGTGAAGAGAACTGCTCGTTTTAAGACTCACTGCTCATTGCTACTTTGGGCATAAGTGACGTAAACATTCTTGTCATTTATTCATTTTAATTAGTGTTTGACAAGTCTTTTTTTTTTTTTTTTAAAGAAAATGGCGTTCAGCGAGGCCATAATTCACGCGGGCCCACACAGGGCTTTAATTAAGGAGAAAAGCTAATATGACCCAGGCCGGGCTCTTCTGAGTGCCACTAAGGCTGCACTTAAGAGGCCTCGCACACACCCCATAAAACAGGAAATATCGCCCGCCGTCGAACGAGGCCGCCGCCGCGTTCCGAGCGCTCGCCACGCCCGCATCATACGTCTGTTTCATTTCCGCGCTCGACTGACCGATGGGGGGGGGGGGGGGGGGGGGGGGGGGTGGGTTGGGGGTGCAGTAAATGGGACCTCCCATTAAGGAGAGTGCGCAAATGGAGGAGGCGTGGCCTATAAACTGGGGTCCATCTGGGGTCGTCTCCACGGCGACCTCTCTCGCACCAGAGGGAGGCCCGGCAGGCAGGTGTACAGGGTCGCACAAGGAGAGACGAGCCATTAGGGATTGGCGGGGGGACACCGCCATTGTCTGGCAGCGAGTTCAAATGCGGCTATTAATCAAACTGGCAACCCCGCACACACACACACACACGCACACACAGATGGGACTAGGGTGGCTGGTGGTATAGGGCTCTTACGTTACTCTGTAATAAATTAATCATGCTATAGGGCGTGATGTGTTCTGGGTGGCAGACGGGGGGGGGGGGGGGGGGGGGGGCGGGGGGATAATTTTCCATCAAACATCTTAATTTCCCTTTCGCGTAATTGAAGGTTTCTAACTGACTATAGACGATAAGCTATAATTAAGAGCCTTTAATTCTCACATTCATTATCGCGATTTTTGTCGACGTCTGTTATTACGAGAAGGCTAATGAATGCGCGCGGGCGTTTTGGGAGTTTGGCGAGGGGGGAAAAGAAGAGAAAAAAAAAGTCTCGCTCTTTTTCTTCGTGAGTTCACGGCGAGCGCGATCCACAGCTGTTCAAAACGGTCCCCGCCACCAGCTTTAGAGCGGTCGTGCATTTGAACATGTCAAAATGGGGGGGGGGGCGCGGGGGGGGGGGGCACTCGGGGGGGATGGGGCGGGAGGACCGCAGCGGAGAAAACACTGTAGTTGCAAGGACATGTTTCCCAAAACAATGACTGTGCCGCTAATTCCGCGTGGGCTTGTCAGCGTTATTTCCACTGCTGGTCTGGCAGCTACCCAGGGTGTGTGTGTGTGTGTGTGGTGTGTGTGTGTGTGTGAGAGAGAGTGGTGTATGTGTGTGTGTGTGTGTGTGTGGTGTATGTGTGTGTGGTGTGTGTGTGCAGTGTGTGTGTGATGTGTATGTGTATGTATGTGTGGTGTGTGTGATGTGTGTGTGTGTGATGTGTGTGTGTGTGTGTGTGTATGTGTGGTGTGTGTGATGTGTGATGTGTGTGTGGTGTGTGTGTGTATGTATATGTAGCCCGCATGACTCAGCGAAGCTCAGCCCCTCTCTCTCCCTCTCCTTTCCACACCCGCGGTGACTCACTCCCAGCAGGCCGTGCGTCTGCCCGCCAAACCCCAGCCTTGATTAAAGGCGGCCGTTGCCACGGCGCTAATCCGCGCCATCCCGCCCCGCGTGACACCAGCCTCATCTGCGCCAAGGTGATAGCACAGCTGTGATTGGCTGACGCGTTTCTTGTAGGAAGAGCGCATATTATTTTTACTGCTTTGACATTCAGATTGAGATGTGGGGTGCACTTCACGCTGTCTTGGTACGATAAACCAACCCCCCCTGACCCCAAGCCCCCCCCAGCACCCCACGTACAAGTCCCCGTAGAAATGGGGGGGGGCTATTTTAGTGTCCGCGAGGACGGGAAATTTGTGTGACTGGTGTGTGATCACCTGACGGGTGACGAGACTCCTCCACATGTTCTGCCACTGATCAGCTTCTCTCAAGACAATGACGTTGACCTCATTGTGTTGGTCTCCATGAACCCACAAACCGAGCACTGGGCGCCCCCACTATTGAATTTGGTTTCTCCCAAAAATTTTCCCCACACAGTGAGGTTCTCCACGCCTCCGTCACCCTCCGTGTGTAGTTTCGGGGGGTTTTAGGCCTGGGGGGGTCTGCTTTAAAGAAAACCGAGACGAATTACGCTCAAAAATGCCTTATACGAATGCATTTGATCAGACCTAGCGAATCACGCTTGGATGAAAGCACACGGCTCACAGTGTGAGACTCGCCTAACAGACGACGTGGGGGCTGTTTCCAAACCCCGCCCTGTCGGCAGAGAGCTCTTAATGCCCCGCCACAACTCCCGAGCCTTTTTTTAAAAAGAGCGGGAAAATCACAGGAAAAAATGGCCGCCTCTCACAGGTCCACCCCCTCCTCCCCAAAATCTACATTCTGCCCGAGTCACCTTCACGCCGTGGCCCTCCTCCGGCTGAATACCAACGCCTCTCCCTCTCTCTCTCTCTCTCTCTCCTCTCTCTCTCTCGCTCTCGGTTCATAAGAAGTACAGAAAACTTCAATAAATCCGCCCGTCACGGCTCGGTGGTCAGAGTGAAAAGCTAACGCTAACGCTAACGCTGTGCTTCACAGGGAAAAAAAACGTCTGCTCCACTTACGCACTTCTGCGACGCTTCTTTTTTTTTTTTTTCCGCCGCCCGCTGCATATTCAAGGCCAAATGTTAACAAGGGCTACAGTCGTGGTGTTGAATATAAAGAAAACAACAAAAAAAGGAACAAAAAAAAAAAAAAAAAAAGCGAACGAGAAGAAAGGATGGCGGCTGATTGGACAGCGGACGGCCGCTTCTCCCTCCTCCGCCAGGCGGTTTTTTTTTGGCGGGTCGTCGGCGGGCAGATGGCGGACCGCGTGTCGGGGGCGAGGGCCCTCCCTTTGTGGGGGGGGGTCGCTCAGGGGGGACGGCCTCTGGAACTTGGCGAGAAAAAAGGAACCTCAAAAGCGTGTCTTTTTTTATCCCCCCCCTGACAGCGACACATGTTCGCATGTCGCCCGCATTTTAAACGCCCCACTGCGCCCCAATGCGCCCCCCCTCTCTCTCTCCTTTTACCCTTCCGTCGCCGGACGTGCTGCCCCGTCACTTTCTCCCGCCCAAACGTGCGCTATAAATACACAGCATCTCGGGAGAGGATGAGGACGAGATCTATAAACGATGCGGCTCCCATTGTCTGTCCTTCCTAAACAGATGACACAGATGAGTGTGTCGCAGAGGTCAGCAAAAACCTACGATAAAACACCCAACCGAGCAAATCTGGGAAAAAACTGAAAAATGTGCCCTGACCCCGCTAAATGTGATAAAGCTACTTATGGTCTTACAAAACAGTGTGAAAAGAATGAGCAGTAAACACAAAAACAATGGAGAGAATTAGGCGGAGAATTAGCCGAGAGAATTAGATGTAGAATTAGACAAAGAATTAAACAAAGAATTGAACAAAGAATTAGAAGCAGAACTACCCCAAAGAATTAGCCAGAGAATTAAGCCAGAGAAACAAAAACCAGAGGCTGAACTCACCTGACTCGGGGGACGTCTCTGATTGGCTCGCGCAGGGGCCTGCCCCGGTCGGCGGCGGCCAGGACGCGGCGGTTGGCGGTGGAGTAGTCGGGCTCCAGGTCGTACGGCTCCTCGTCCTCGGGCCCCAGGCTGCGGCGGTCGTCCTCCAGGCCGTAGGGCTCCGGCTGGAAGCGCTCGGGCTGCGAGCGGTTGAGGTCCACGCCGCCCAGCACGCCCACCTGCGGCTGCGCCACGTGCCCGTAGTCGTCCTTGCGGATGGCGGGCAGCGTGTAGCTGTTCTCGGGCCGGTAGCTGTTGGCGGGCATGTAGGGGTAGCGCGGCCGGTAGCCCACGCCGCGCGACAGGCTGCCGTAGTTGTCGGTCATGTCGCCGTAGCCGTCGTGGACGCCGACGCCGCCGTAGTGGCGGTACTGGCCCTCGGGCGTGTCCCCGTAGGAGGAGGAGTCCACGCCGACGCCGCCGCCGCCGACGCCGCCGTAGGAGTTGTTGAAGGAGCGGCCCAGCGTGGAGGTGGCCTGCGGGGTGATGTAGCGGTCGCCGTTCTTCAGGTAGCGACGGTCGATGGAGTCCGTGTAGCTGCCCATGGGGGAGGAGCCGTCGGGCAGGGGCAGGCCGTCGGGCCCCAGGGGCACCTGCCGAACCGTTCGCGTGGTCACCGTCTTCACCATCTTGGTGACCTGGGTTGGGGGGAGGGAGGAGGAGGGGGGGGGGGGGGGGGCAGAAGAACAGGGGAGGTCAGAGAGAGCAAACGGGTGGTTTCCAAGTTGGTGCGAACCGTGCTAGCCATGACAACCAACACAGGCTAAAAAAAAGCAAGCAATTGTTGCAGATCAGATCAGGCCAGACCAGAACATACCACAAGCAGCAAAAACAACCAAGACTCAACCAAGAACCCAACAAAAACTGAACCAAAACCCAACAAGAACCCAACCAAAACAGAAGCAAAACCCCAACCAACCCTGCCAAATCCCAACCAAGCAGGCCAAAGTGTGATTCGCCAAGAAATGGTAACATGGAAAACGTGCCTTTTTTGTGTTTTTTTTTTTTTTTTTGTTCCACTGTATGAAAAGCGTACATCCACAAACCTTAAGATAGCGAACACGGGAGCGAGTCATGCATGAGTGGGGCAGCCATGATCTATGGAACAGGAACCCAAACGCAGAGCCACACTCTCATACCTCTTAAAAGATAATAAAACGGGAGCGGAGCGGGAGCGGTGTTCGAATTAAAGGCGGGTTTTCTCTCCGAACGAGCCCCCCGGTCTTTCTCCCCGTCGTGCTGAGGAGCTGTCAGGAGGAAGGTGCCAGTCTGCTTAATGATGCCGTACCCCCCCCCCCCTCAGCTCATTACCACGGCGACTGCTCACCGCTCAACGGCTACACTTAGGACCGAATTCACACCTCGAGGAAGAGACGGACCAACGGGCCATTACCACGGCGACCGTGAGGGGAACAGTTGCCACGGCAGCACGGAGGCAGTGTGTGTGTGTGTGTGTGTGTGTGTGTCGGTGGGGGCTCCCCCCCCTTACTCGCTTATCAAACAAAGCAAAACCCGGCCCCGAAATTCCAGCTCAGGGAGCGGATCTAGACTGGGATGTAGGGGTTGGGAAGCCATCACCATATCCATCACTAAAACACCCTCTCCAGACCTGCCCATCATCAACAAATCAGTGTTGAATCCCTGTGGGACGAAACCAAAGTAAAATGGCCGCCTGTCACAGGGTGGGGTGTCGCACTTCCCGGGCCCGATACCCAACGCACACAGAGCCCAATCTCCCACCCGCTGAATCGCCCTCGGCGGTAATTGGCTACTTTGTCCGCATCTAGAAGTTCCTCTTGAGAAACTAATGAGGCTGATGAAAATTCATCACGGCACGAGAGGGACCCCGGGTTTTCCGGCTGTCTCTGGTCTGTTGCGAGCCTCGTTGCATTGAGAGCCTTAAGTGGCCTTGTGTCCGTTTGTGTTGTGAAGACTTAAACATTTCCCTTCTGCAAAATAGGACCTTACAGTGCTTAGTCATTATTTATTAACTAAGCTGTCTAATTTGCCCAAAAACTCTAATTCTACATGTTGAACTTGATGGCGCCAACAGGTAGAAGAGTTGCGTCCCTCGATAGCTTAATTAACTCACTGACAGAGCAGCCCCCGCAGTTGCAGTGGCTCACCACTAGAGGCTCTGGGGGAAAAAAAGGATAGCTGTCTCAGTAACAGAGTCTTGCTCAGGTCTTGTTTTCATTACTGTCTGTTCATTTTAATGAGGTCTTCCTTCTCCGGCGGAGTGCAAGCGAAAAAAAAAATATCTTACCGAATAAGATTTTAATGAAGTAACAAAACAGAAAAAAAAAAAAAAAAAAAACAATTTGGGTTATTCATAAAAAGTAAAAAAAAAAAACTGCCACTGGCATCTCGTCTAGTCTTGTCATGCTACAGAAGTTTCATTAAAGTTGTGTCTTGGATGATTACCGCAACGGTGTCAGCTCAAGATGTTTCCGTCCTCTTCGCAGCACATTAACGAGCAGGTAACAGCATCTAAAGGAACCGGGTGTGCGAAAGACTGGATAATTCATAATACGGAAGTCTGGGGGGCACCGACAATGTGTCAAAGGCATCTTTCCGGCGGTAGATTAAACATGATGTAGTGGCTGCCGCTCGACGGGGGTTTACAACACCTGCATAATAACGGGGGAGTTCGAGGAAGCCGAAATTCTCCACCGCAGACCTTCATATTTTAAGAGAGGACGCGGTAAGAAAAAACCGCCTAAAACATTCGGGGAAACTTATGTACGGAGTAACGGCTTCTTTTTTAATCACGTAATTCAGAGCAACTTCGCTGAAAATTAAAAATTTGACTGTGCACTGCACCAGCTGTAACCAGCTGTGTCTTTGGTCTGTGTGCAGGAATTCCTGTGCAGTAGGTGAACAGGAAAGGGACACACTGCACCGCATTAAAAACACACCAGGTGAAATCCACTCACTTTGATGAGGTGGCAGTAAACACCCCACCTGTTCCCCCCCCCCCCCCCCACCCCCCCTTCATAAATCACCATGACGACAGCACGTAAAAGCGAGGCGGTTTCTATGATACCGACTGCGGTCACGTCACCTTGAGGATAAAAATTCTATGGTTAAAAAAAAAAAATGTTTACGAATCGGAAAAAGCACTGGCAGTGACTCTTATAAATAATACCTCCGGGGGATAACATTTTTACTCAATTGAAAACTTGATTAAAAAGGCATTAATAGATTAGAAAAATAATTAAAGCTCACACCGTCCAACCGGGGGGTAAGAGTAAGTTTAGGTCCTTGAGTTATCAGAAAGGGTTTTAGGTTTGTTAGTAATCATACATGGTGCAGACCAGCTCTTATCGCAGCCAGGTAGTTGAACGTATTATGTGTTGAATTATCACAGAGCCCTTCTAGAAGTGTTTTCACAGATGTCAGATTTCTGTTCGAGCTTCGGCTGGCTCTCCCAGGAGACGAGGGGAAATCCTGTTCCCTCCAACTATGCGAAAGGTCAATTTGCTCAGTCTTCTCATTCAAAACTCGGCACACCTGAGGACAGCTTTTCATTTCTGTCAGCATTAACCACGACTGGCGAGCTGTAGGTACCGAGCAACGCGCGAAGAGAGAGAATTAATTCTCCCTTTCTTGGCATGAAAGGTTGAAACGACCGTTGCTTCTGTGAAATTGGTAGAAGTTCTGCCTTAATGAAGCAAACTTTAGCCAAGCAGCAGATAACGGCAGGCTGGGTTATCAGTCTGTGCTGAACGCCGCCTTTGATTCGTATTCAGTATGACAGCGATAATGCAGTACAGACTTCCCTGGCACCTCTCTCTCTCTCTTCTCTTTGTGTGTCTCTCTCTCTCGCTCTGACCGTACAATCCGGTGCTGCCTGTACACCGCTTGGAATGCCATCTAAGGAAGGAAAGGTAGGTTGTGGGGGGGGTGGGGGGGGCGCATTTTTGGCATGAATCAAAACCTGACCCTCGTGCTACTGGCTAATGTCCTGAGCTGTTGATCCGGCACGCAACCAGCCTACCTCGCTGCATCAGGAAATTCCTTCTCCCTGCGTGTGTGCATGTGTGTGCGTGTGTGTGTGTGTGTGTGTGTGCGTGTGTGCGTGCGTGTGTGTGCGCGTGCGGTTGCAAACGCGCTTTGATCATCAGGCCAATCCCGATAAGGGAAAAGACTTCAGAAGTCGGTCCTTAAAGGAGAGGAGCTTCAGGTTTTATCCAAAACCGGTGCAGGCAGCCCAAAAACAGGCAGCCAGTCCGTCCGTCAGTGGTTCAGTTTCAGGAAACCAGGCCTGCGGTGCCAAACTCCACGACTATAACGAGCGACGCCTGTGGTGGGGAGGCAAACGCGGGCCGGGCGCAGCAACTGTTAGACCGTTAAAATGGGGCGAGAGCAAGCGGGCGTGGCGGCCAGGCTATTTTTTTTTTTTACGGCCCAGTAAGAGTTTCACGATCTCTGCGGCGCTTCTGTGTTATGGGGATGCCAGCTGTGCGTTAGCGAGGTCGTGGCACTCAGGCAAGGGGGGGGGGGGGGGGGGGGGGGGGGGGGGGGGCACAGGGAGCGGGATTTACGGGGTCCGTCTCCGACGGGGTGGGCGTGGCGGGTGACGACTCTGCCTGCCGCTCGGGCGCGGTCGCCGGGAGGTAGGTGCGGCGGGTTACGGTTTTGACCAACCTGGTTACCTATGGGTCGGGAGGACAGGCAGGGAAGCAGGTGAATGACAGAGAAGAACGGCGAAAGCAAAAGGGGAGCATTTCTTATAATGCATGGTCCTGAGGCACAGAGAAAAAGCCCTTTCATGTCTTGCCAAGCTCCGCCCTCTAGCTGCTAGTTTCCAAGGCTACAGTTCTTCAAGGCCTGTAATAGTGCTCTGGTCTTCTTCCTGTTCTTGAGCCCTCCATAGGCAATCAGGCTGATCACCACACTTATTAAAGCATATTAAGGCCTTTCAATTCCAATTTATATTCCCCGACCAACCTCATTCATTTAAATTCACAATACAAGGCAGAATGGCCCTTCAAATCAATACTCTGCCTTTCGCTAGAATGTACCGCTTTTTACGTGCACTCTGCGTGTTCCTTTGTAGGAACACCCAAACGGAACTGGGAGATGAAGCTGGATTCTGGAGAGGAGGGGGTGGGCTACTTCCTTTTTTTTTACCGGGCACAGAGACACAACGCTTAAATGGCTGATTCAGAGCTTTGGTGTCTAGATTACATGTAAACAACAGCCACTCGGAATAAGTCGAGGGCCGTTATTACGTTGTTTTGCAACGGTGGCTGCAACAGGAAATGATCAAAGCCTTGCCTCACGTTATCCGATAAGCAGCAGGACAGAGAAAAACGGAAAGGAAAACACACTCGCTCCATCCTTCCGCCTTCTGAAGTCGCATTAAGCATGTTTTGAAGAAAATAAACTACCAATTAATAGTTACTCTCCACAAAAACAATACATAAATGATAGGACAGCAAGATTAGAATCTTTTTTTTTTTAAACGAACTCGTGTGTCATGCGCGGCATAAGAAGTTCACCACCAATTAAGCCAAAGGGTCATCATAATTTTATTCCAAATACAGACCGACATTAATCTCCCGCTTTTTAAAATTACTTTTATCCCGACTGTCCTGCAAGCATCACGCCCTCATTCTGATCCTTGATTATGTATCAGTTTCCCTATTTTAAAAATCCTTGTTGTAAATAGGCTCTGTGACTGAATGTCCTCTTCTTCATACACCGCAGCGCGACAGAGAGATTAAATTTGTGCATTTTCATTACCGCCGGAGAGCTTCGTGTCACGCCAGCTCTATCCAGCGGTGCCCGGGGGTAAGACCGCCGCGAGTTCCGCCGTAATGCCGCGTTCGTACGGCTCATAGGGAAACCCGTCTGTTGCAGATCTCGCTTGCATTTTGGGCACAACGCGAGCTCGGACCGTACATGAAAAATAGAGCGATTTTTCATGTCTTATGTTTCAGGTCCAGGTTAAGTTTAGCAAATGTGCGTCTCCTTCTCAACTTTGAGAAGCAAAGAAAATGCATCAGGCATGTATTAGCTGATTCAGTAATTTTTGTGGCAGTCATATAACCATGATTTTTCACAGACTAAATGATCTGCATGAGCAAAAACATTATTATTTTTATTTATTTATTTTGAAAAAGCAAACATTCCTTTTTTACCATTTAGGAGTGTAGCGCATTCGCAGTGGAATGGACACACGGAGACGCATGGCGCGGTGAGTTAAAAGAGAGGAGCGAGAGAAAGTTCCACTCACCTTTACGTTAGCTGACACATCCTTATCAAGAAACGATAAACAGAGCAGGGTAAAATAAAAAAATGGATTCAATAAATAAATAACATACGAATACAAAACAAGGAGGAAAACAGGCCATTCCGCAACACTTAAATGTAAAATAAAAGAGCAGAGGGCAACAAAGTGTTATTCAGGTTTCACAACTTCGACAACTGCAACCCGGGCACACTGGGTTAAACAAAACAAGGTTAAATGGCACATTCTATAAGAGAGGGGCTGAGGGGAAATCGTGACATACCCATTAGGAGCTCCCATTCTTTTCACGTTTTCCATGTACGATAAGATTGGGGGCTCGTTATCAGAACAGTAAGACTCGTGCAGGATGCCCACGTGCCGAACTTTCTAGTGTGCAAACACTAAAAACATCGCATTCAAAAAGCAAAAAAAATTACTCTCCCATTTTCAAGTTTATCCCGTTTATCCATTTATGCTTAGCAAACTCTCGGGTGACTTGCATAGAGGGCATATACATTATTCATTTATAAAATTGGATATATACTGAAGTAATCTGAGGTGTTCACACTGCGTTCATTCAATAGTACAGCAGCGGGGTCTCACCTAGGAAACCATGCGGCTTACCCGTCCAATTACAGCCCTCCACGCTGGACCACCCTTGAATGAGGTGGTGCTGATGAACCCAATTAAAATCCCACGGACTAATGTCTGCACCCTTTCTACGCTTTCTATGCCCCAAACTGCACATTTCAAACTGAAAAGTGAAATGGAAACTTAGCATTATAATTAAACTTCTGAGGTTTCCATCTACCCCAAAGTCCCCCCACCTTTCCAGTACTCAGTCTCCATTTCTTATCTGTATTGAGCTATTTATGAGTTCAGACCCCCCCCCCCCCCCGTATCACTCAGAAAAAGAAAGGATTTATATATACACGCATTCTAGAACTGAAGGATCTAAACTAATAACTAGAACAGATGTTCATAGGTATATATTAGGAAAATCCATTTTTTTTTTAAATTAATGATGGACAGTTCGCCAGTCCATCGCAGGGCTGTATAATAATCTTGAGTCTTGGACAGAATGTTTTTGCATTCAGCTCAAAACTCAAGATGTGTGTTGTAGTCGTACAGGCTGGTTCACTCCTTTCAGTCTACAGATGATCCAGGACATTCCTCAGTGTTCCAGGCTCCTCACTGTCAGCAGTGTTCACACGCCCAATCAGAACGGAGAGCTGGCCTCGAGCGCTAGCATCGATCAGTTCTTTCCTGTGTTACCTCTCGCAGTGTACATGTATCGAGGGTATGCAATCTTTTCTTGTGATACAAAAAGGAAATTAGGGTCAAATCCCCTCCACCTGAAATGTTCTTAAAGCAGTTTTGTGAAAAAAGAAGCAAAAATGAACAGTGGAAATCTATAATTAAATAGGCTTGTATGTGTGTGGATAGCATTAGATTTTTCCAATTAATTTGAGAGGGCTGTAAGAACAAGTGCCGACAGAATAAGAAAGCGTATACGTGTACAGATAAAATTAAATATGTCATCTGCAGGAGCCATCGTCGGCTGAGTAATAACCGTGATCTGACCTTTTATATTGGCACACACTTGTAACATTTAACATCAGGGATGGGGGGTCAATCAGTCATGGAAACGAACTGAAATTCGATTCATGACTTTTGAAACGCCCAGGACGTCCTTTGGCCACTTTGTAAATTAATGAATTGATTTTTAATTCATTTTCCAACTGGGCCAATATGAAATTGACCCCAATGTGGACATTTCTCACATGGAAACAGAACCCCCTCCCTCCCACCCACAAGATTGTGCTTGAGGCTGGATTTAATCTAAGTGCAGCGGAGGCTATGTCGATGCCCTTTCCTCTACCTTGGTTTCTGTGCGACGCGTGGTTCCATCGTCTGAGGTTACCACGGAGACGTGGGAAGTGGGCGTGCCCGGGTCCTCCTCGATGGTGACCGTCTCCTCCACCACCTCCTGTGGCTCCTGCATCATGGCCAGAGACGTCTGGTTACTGGGACTTTGCTCCTGTGGGCCACATAGAGAGAGGGAGAGAGTCAGGGCTTTGAACCAACAACCAGGCAATGCCACAGAGGAAAAAAACCAACAACCAGGAGAGTTAAGGGATTCATCTCATTTCAATTCAGTCAATGTGGGAAATGAAATGAAATTCCATTCACTCAGTTACAACAAAAAACCAGTTCAGCGTGTCAGCAACCAGAGCAGGGAACGACTGCCATTTCAGTTCAGCCATACTGAAATTCAGTTAGTTCATGGAAAAATCCTAACGGTGCATTGTGGGTAATTTGCCAATTGTGAACTGAATTTCAAACCATTTTCTGAATCGATGGAACTGAAATGGCCCCTGGCCCTTCAAAGAACCCTGCAGGTAAGGGGGTCCAGGTGTGGCACTGGAGTGACCACCACCACCGAGGGCCCACAGTCGGCCCAGTTTCAAAGAAACCCACATTCCTTCCCGCGTCCCACTGTGGTATAAACTGCCACCGCTGGGGCCTACAGATCTCTTGGGCAGTTTAACACAAAGCCTTAAGAGATTGCAATCGGCCCAAAAGGTTACAACTGCTGAGGTCTGAATGCAGTTAATCCGGTCAAACGGATGTCTGGGCAGCGGACTGCTGATTATATCGCATGGCGGAAAAAAAAAAAAAAACGGCGATCTCCTGGAGCCCCCGCCCAACTCCGCTGAGCGTGTGAGAGAAGCGCTCCTCTGAGGGGAAAGGCAGGACGTGGTCCGAAAAACAAAACCGAGGCCCTGATTGAGCGAGAGGGTACCTGCCAACTGCGCCCACTTAATCAGAATGAGGAAGGAAGCCAAAAACAACCGTCAATAACAACAAAAACCCGCCCAAAAAAAAAAAATCAGACACGAATCTGGGACAGGAAAGCGCTGGGTAAACACGGCCTTTTAGTTCGTTGCGATAACCGAGCGGTAATTTAGAGAGAAGTTTGCGCCGCGGCGGCGGCGGCTAACGGGACGCTAATCCGTGGAAACGGGAGAGGGGCCGGTATCTCCCCGTCCCGTCCGCCTTTCAGGAGCCATCGATCAGACCCCGCCAGGTCCTTCAAAGCGGGAGCGGGACCCGATCGATCCGCCGCCGTCTCGTTTGCGGACCGTTTCGATCCCTTTGCTTTCGCGTTGGCGGTCGTTCGCGAGCTCTTGGCGCACGGCCAGTCACACGGCCTTCACGGTCCGGGCTTCACGGCCGCCGTCTCACGGCATCAAAGTCAAACAAACTTTTTGCAACTCAGGAGCCCGTCGCTGCTTTCATTCGTCTCCTTATGTAACTGAACACCGTGAAAATAGGTCACGAAGAGAACCGAAAATAAAGCGCCACGCTAGCAGTTAAAATATCGTTGGCCATGTGGAAGCAAACTCATACAACAAATGACCTTCTGGTTAATTTCAAAGTTCTTCCAGAAAGTTCTCGACTGGACTTCAGTGAATGCCGTTCCCAAACTGTAGAGCGCCCCGTTTGAAGCCCTGAGCTTGTTTTCCTGGAAAAGTGCGCTTCTAAACTAAATAAGGCTTATTAATTATGCAACGATGAACTTCAATTGCCTTCCCCGCAAAAACAAACAACAGACATCTAAGAAACTGCGAACTCTAGGAAAATTATGCACAGTTATCACATTTTTCACTATTTATCTTGACACGGCACTGAATCATCTTTACTCAAAGGTAAGACATTGCCGTTCGACAAAATTAAGAAATATGATGCATTTGCATGTATGCCTTTAGCAGATGCTCTGATCCATAGAATGTACATAGTAGGCCTGGGCAATGAACCGTGATGATAATTATCGAATGCGATAATGGTCGTTGCCACCATGTGGTGTATTGCCTTTCTTTTCATCTTTTTATCTTTAACTATACATGATGCGGTAGTACACAACCACGCTTCAAAGGCCGTGTGAAATGCTTCCGGAAGAACATCCTCACTGCTATCTATTGGGTGACCATAAGACAGCCAATCAGCAGCAAGGCCCCACAGCTTCCATGCAGCTTCCACGTGATTGACAAAAACACATCACATGATCACATGGAAGCTGTATGACCTTGCTGCCGATTGGCTGTCTTACCAACACCCAATCGATAACAGTGGCTAGGTTTCCGGAAGCACTTCATGCAGCCTCTTGAGTTTGATTGTTTACTAACGTTTCAAGCATAATTAAAAATAAAAAGACAAAAAAAAAGGTAATACACCATACGGTACGCGAAGATCATTGTTGCATTTGATGATTATCGTTGTGGTATATCGTCCAGCTTTAGTACATAAGTTCAATTTTCTTTAAGTACAATCCATTTACAGAGATGGGAATTTACTGAAGCAATTCAGATTAAGCACCTTGCTCAAGGGCACAATGGCAGTGCCCCATCTTGATAATCGAACCTGCAACCTCTCAGTTCAGCAATTATGCTCTACTGCAGGGCTGCCCAACCCTATTCCTGGAGATTTACCATCCTGTAGAATTTCACTCCAACCCTCACAAAACATTCCTCATTTAGCTGGAGATCTCATTGAGCTGCTAATTAGTAGAATCAGGCGTGTCAAATTACGGTTGAAATGGAAACCTACAGGACGGTAGGAACAGGGTTGGGTAGCCCTGCTCTAGCTGTTGAATGCGGTGTGCTTTGTTAGGTTTGGAGTGAAAACCTACAGGATGGTACTTTTCCAGGAACAGGGCTGGGCAGCCCTGCTCTAGCTGTTGAATGAGATGTGCTTTGTTAGGTTTGGAGTGAAAACCTACAGGACGGTAGGAACAGGGTTGGGCAGCCCTGCTCTAGCTGTTGAATGAGATGTGCTTTGTTAGGTTTGGAGTGAAAACCTACAGGACGGTAGGAACAGGGTTGGGTAGCCCTGCTCTAGCTGTTGAATGAGATGTGCTTTGTTAGGGCTGGAGTGAAAACCTACAGGACGGCAGATCTCCAGGAACAGCCCTGTTCTTGTGGCACCAATCACAGCCTCCGTCAGGGTGCAGTGATTTTTCCCTGCCGTGGCAACCGGCTGTCGGTTTCAACCCCCCAGTCCCCGTGGTCCAGCCCCTTGGAAGGTGTCCAACCGCGTTGCCTGTCCAGAATATGCCAGCGACTGGCTGGGTTTCAGCCGACAGCTGACAGGACCCCAGAGGTGACCGTCAAAACCAGAATTTCACAGGGCTGTTTTAAGATTCGCCTCGTATCCCGGAGCCAGCCCCCCTGGGGGGGTACCCACTGACAATCGCGGGTTCCTCGAAACTCGCATGTCCGCGACCCTACGCACCCTGGGAGTCTGAGAATACCGAATAGATGAGGGGCGGCGAATTGGATGTGCGGGACCTTAAATTAATGATCACAAACTGTCTGGGTTGGGGTTTGCGAGTCTGTGCGTATACCCCAAGGATTCTGGGAGAAGAGTGGATCAGGGAGGAAGAGGAAGAGGAGACCCTTTCAGACATACGCCGTGGCACAGAGGTCAGGGGAGGGGGATAAAGATAACTGTGAGGTGTTGATCTTCAGCAACTCTGAAATAAAGCAGAGTCAGTGCCAACAACCTCACAACCACTGCCAAGATTCATTATTTATATTCATGAAAACACACACACACACACGCAAACCTTTCCACAATCCCATTAATTTAACAGTCAGCTGCTGGCATTTGACACCAGTGGTGAGAAGTGACAGAACCAGCAGACTTCTTTACAGACGCTTTAAACCCGGGTCGCTTAAAGACTCCAGGTACTGCCCCACGGGTCAGGAGGTCAAAATAAAAAATGTTTAAAAAAAATAATACACACAAAAGCTTCATTCTGGTCTAGCTTGCTTGCAAAAACACCAAACCTGACACTATATTTAAAAGAAAGAAAAAAAAACACAAGAAAGCGTGAAATAGTTTTGAACTTGCCACGAATATTCAACCAACGTTGGTGTCAGCACCTTTGACACGTGAAAAGCACACATATTTGTCAGAACCAATGAAGCGCTGGCTTTGAAGGCTTTCGCAGCACTAAAACTCTTTGCAAGCAAACAAAACAGAGACAGAGACGGGGTTTTTTCTTGAGGCAGATCGTGGATTGATTTTTAAAAAATAAACAAATTAAAAAAAAACTCCTTTCACCACAGTCTAGATGTGTCAGCTTCACAGCATGTGGCTGGTTGTTTTGACACCAGCTTTACTCTTCCCACAGATCAGGAGAGCAAGAAGGGGCCTCCTTTGTGGGATCAAAAGGGAAAGAGCAATGCCATGATCAGGAAATGACACATTCTATCTGTAGTTTTAAGCATCCAACTTCCTGTTTCTTAATTCTTAAACGCGACTGACTCCACCCAGGAAAAATAACATAAGGCCAAGACATGTCATGACATCACCTTGCATGAAGAAAAAACAAAACGAACTCCACCAATCAAGTATGTTGACAACCAGAACAACAACAACAATGGTGATTGGTGGATATTTTCTGCCTCAACGTGGGTATTTGCCAGGAGCCTGAAACCATCGACCAATCACTGCTGACATTGTTCCACTGGTTGTCACCAACAGACTCTGTAATTGGTGGAGTTCATCTCTGCTTTCTACCAATACAGTGACTATCAAACAAGCTCAGAGTTTATTAGTGATACTTCTGGAGACACCTTTTCTTTTTAAAGGCAAGGGAACATTCTCTAACACACACACATACATACACACACACACACACACACACACACAAGAACAAAATTGCAACGAAAGCGGGAATCATGTCTGAGCCCCCGAGCACATGATCCACAATCAAAGTCATCTCCGTCCAGCAGCTGCCATGCCGAACACATCGCGCTACGGCAACCAGGCCCGGCCTGACAGACGAGACGCACGCAGTCAGAGCCTTGCTGCATCTGATTGGCTGTCGGGACGCCCACCGCTGAAAGGCGAAACACTGAAGTAATGGAGCTGTCAGGGGAAGCAGAACAGCCAAACAGGAATGGCTGTGGACCTCCGCTAATTATCACTCTCTCTCTCCCTCCCTCCCTCCCTTCCTTTCATCATTTCACTGATGTGAAGTGGCCAGTGATTGGCCGCGTGAGGCTCCTGCCACACTGCTGTGACCCGTCTGCGCTCGACAGGATCAGAGGAAGGAAGGACGGACACGGCTCTCTCTGTGCGGACTGTAAAACGCGGCGGCCCTCGGTTCGAAAACGAACTTTGACGCCTTAACCCCGGCAGCCAGATTCCAGCAGGTTGGCGGCAGTTTAAACACAAACACCTATTCTGACCCACATTCAGAGTTTTCAATTTTTTTTCAAAATGGCTTCTTTCATAGCTCATTGTACTTTTTTAAGTTAGGCAGCGGGGTGTTTCGCCGAAAAATAGGAGGGAAGAAAAGGAACATGTTCAGATTTTACCAGCGTCTGAAAGGCAATTCCAGCGCGTATGACAGCGTAATCACGGCACAGCGCTGCGGCACCGAACACCTCCGCCGCGATTTCCTACTTCTCGAGCCGGGCGGCTTTTTATAACCCGCTCGCGCCCTGCGCTCGGAAAGTTTTCAGCTCGTTAAAAGTTTTTTCTCCCTTTCTTTTTCCTTTTTCTTTTTGCGATCGTTCCAACTTCACAGCTCCGTCTCCTCTGCGCGCCCGCGGCTCGGATCGACATGGCGGCGGCGGTGGCGGCGGCGGCGGGACGAGTACCGCGCATGCGGACTGGCGCTGATCAGAAACAGATGCCTAGGCGAGAGGAACGCGCGGCTTTGATTGATTGAAGGATTCCGGACTGCCGTCGTAAATCACGGCTTCTGGAGCTGCAGGTGGCGTAGCTTTAAACCGACGCGCTGCCGAGGCGCTCACACGCGTGACTAAAGACCCCGCTGCGCTACCTGGAAGTTCGGAAGCCTGGGGGGGGGGGGGGGGGGGGGGGGGGGTGGGACGCGGGGGGGGGGGGACGACTGCCAGTGCTGTCGACCGAAAAGGTTCACTTAGGGCAGGGATCGTCAACTCTGGTCATGGAGGGGTTATAGACAACCTGCTGTTTCTACACCTCTCACAATGTTGAATTACTTCGGTAAAAAAAAATATCCAGCAGTATAAAAGTCTGGACTGCGTTTCTAAAAAAAAACTAATCTGCGCAAGTCGCACCGGAGAAGAGCGTCCGCCAACTGCCTAAAAAACGTAAATCTGAACTTGGCTAAAAGCAGCAGACCTGTGGCTCCCTGGGACCCCCCTGATTTAGGGGGGTGGGGCGGAGCTGTCGTCAGGCATCACGCTCCACATAGCCACACAGTGAATTACGACCTGAGGTTTTACCGGCCTGCGCAGGCTCCTAATTTTCCCCCCGAAATTTACATCTGCTGGACAGCAGCATCCTTTGATTGGATCAAACTGGACTAATGAACTTGATTACTAAACTGACAGTCGCACGCGAGATTCGATTTGCCCCCTTAATGACTCTCATCCCCTCTGCATATATTAGATTTTTGTTTCCCGACGCTGTGGCTCCATTTGTACCCTCCTAGCGCTTTTAAACCCGTGTCATTATCGAGCCTGTCCTTGTAGTTGGAATTTAATTAAATAATTTTATCTTTCCTTTTCATCGTTGGAATTGCCTCTTCATTTTTTTGATCCACTCATCTCCCGTTTTTAGTTTTTTTTTTTTTTTAAAAACATCCTCTCACCTTGTGAGTGCATTTTAGAATTGGCTCTCCTGTGGCTTAAAAAAGATTATTTGATGAAGACGAGGTTTGATTTGATTTTTATGGCATTCTCACTGCCCATCATGGTGACCCTAAATCACCTGGACGTCAGCGGTGAACATGGCAGATGGGCGGCACCGGAGGGCTGGGTTTTGGCGGGTGGGGGGGGGGGGGGGGGGGGGGGGGGGGGGGCAGTCAGGATGTGCCCCAGTAATCATTAGAGGACTCTTACAGAATTAATCCCCGTGCAAAAACTCGCCTTTTGGAACTGTGGGGCTTCCAATCTCCCTTTGCATCTGTCTTTTCAAACAGTTGCCCCCCCCCACCCCCCCTTCACCAGCGCGGGTGAAGGGGGGGCATTGTGGACGGAATCCCAAGACAACATGAGGGTCCCAACCACGCCCTTCTGTATCATAGGTCAATAATAATAAAATTTAAAACCCCATCCTGTTAGCAAGGCGGTTTCGGTTGGGGGGGGGGTTTGGGGTTGGTGGGGGCCACAGGGAAGTCAAACGGAACACAGGGATTCTGGACTCTCTCACCACGCATGGCAGCCTCCCAGCGAAACATGCCACTAGCACACAGGAGACAACAGAACGGTCCAGGGCCCTGACAAAGGCCCTATTGATGCCAATCCGTGCTTCAGCGTTGGCTGGGGGGGGGGGGGGGGGGGGGGGCTGGGTGCGGCGGCTCAGGCGGCTTCCTAATCAACTGAATTATGGGTAAAAAAAGAGAAGCCGGGGGCCTGTCCTCGGCCCCACCTCCGCTAGCTGGGCACGGGACACTGGGGCGGTAGCTACACCCCAAATAAAAAGGGTAAGTTGACACCGGGGGGGGATTGGGACTGGGGGGCGGGGCGTATTTATCAATTTGTGGTGAAATTTCTCGCCATGCTAAATCCACCTACTGTAAGTCGCTTCGGCTAAAAGCGTCAGTTAAATGTCACGAATTGCACACGGGGGATAGGGGGTCAGGCGCAAGGGACGAATCTGGACCTGCCCCACCCAACAGGGGACCCACCCCACCCAAACACGCCACCCCCAAACCCCCCCCCGCCAGAGAGATGTAACGGCTCTCACTTGTCAGCAAAGCATTGTGGGAATTTGACCCCCCCGTCCACTGCTGAGCGCTCCTCTCATACAGTTCGGCTTCTTCACGCATGCCACGCTCGCTTCACAAACCCAGATTTGTCATTTCCCCATCCTCTATGCCCCCATAACCCCTCCCCTACCCCTCATTTTTTAGGGGGGTAGGGCTTTTGTGATAAACCACGGGGAGTTATATAAAATTTAGCCCTCGGTTGACTAGGTAACTCCGACGGAGGCCCCCACTCCAAAGCTGTTGGGGAGGACGCGAACAAGGAAAAACGGGTGTCTGAAAACAACGCTTGACAGCTACCCAGCAGGAACGGCCTTTGAAGCTGTTCTTTGCGTGCGATCCCTCCGTCCGGATGAAACGCCTATTGTTCGAGACATCTTTGTTCCTGTTCAAGAATCGGAGAAGCCTGTTTTTGTTGCGTGTGTGTGTGTGTGTGTGTGTGTGTGGGTGGGTGGGGGGTGGGGGGGTGTAGCAACCTTTTGTCCCATGGCAACACCGCAGTAGCATTTTCAAGCATTTTGTTTTCTTAAAAAAAGTAATTAAATAAATAGAACTCTTGTCGTGACCCAGGTCTTGCTATTTCTAGGCAGAGACAAAAGCCAGACTTTATATGTTTTCATTAAAAAAAAAAAAGAAAAAAAAAAAACAGACAAAAGAATGTCAAATATTTACTCTTTTCGAACATATGGCAATGATCATTTTTAAATCCGCACTCCCTAATTCCACATCATTCCTCACAAAGAGGTTTTGCGCTCAGACCCAAAAATATGGCAGAGCATCGCATCGCTCTGAAAGGTTAGCGGAAGAGCCGGCCGCCGCAGCGGGATTTCGACACGCGGCCCGGGACGGGCGAGCGGTGACCCCGCGCCTCACCGCGCTTCTGCAGACGCACACGTCAAGGAGGCGGAGGAACGAAGACGAGAAAAACAACGAAAAGTGAAAAAAAAAGGAGAGAAATGACGTGGAAGATAAACAACCCGTCTCTCTTCAGAATGACTCCTGGAGTGATGAAAGGGTAAGGGAGGGGGGGCGACCCTGGAGAAGGGGGGGGGGGGGGGTTGTTTATTTGGGCGCGGGACAGAGGGGTCCGGGGGGGGGGGGGGGGGGGGGGGGGTTAGCATGTTCGCTCCAGTGGCCCTTAACAGGGTAACACCCACCCAGTTTCGATATGACCCGGGACACTTAGAGCCCCGGTAAGAGGGGAAGAATAAAAACACCCCCCCCCCCCCCCCCCCCCACCAGCTCTGTCAATGGTGGAGGGGTTGAGGACGGGTCTCTGCCGGGGGGGGGGGGGGGGGGGTCGGGTTCATGTGAGGTCTGCGTTTCGGCTCTCACCCTCGGGGGGGAGAAGCGGACCGGCTCGCGCCCCGTTCCCCAGGAGCGATGACACCAGCGGCGAGCGAACCGCCGCTCCTCACTGTCCGTCTGAGCTCCGGCCTTCCCCCCGTCGCCGGGGGAGATCGCATTTCACCCAATTACAGTGAGGTCTCCGGGGGGGGGGGGGGGGGGGGGTGAAGGAGACCGCTCAGTCTGGATCCAGGGGGGGGCAGGATGTGCCCCCCCCCAGGAAGCAGGGCGAGCATCAGCGCGCGCGCGCCCCCACCCCCCCCCCCCAGGGGCAGATTTCATTTCCGGGGCTGAAACGTCAGCGTAGTGCTGGCGCGTTTCTCCCGCCCGGCCCGCAGACCGAGGCGCGGGGGGTGGTCTCTGTGTAATATGGAGCCTGTCCAATCCAATTAAGCAGCCGACTCATTTCTCCCCTCCCCCTCCCCTCCTAACTGCACACGAGAGCGGTCAAGGGGATCAGCGGCTGTCCTGTAGCTGTGTCTGGCGGGCCGGGGGCGATGGCCGCGACCCGCTCTCTCTCTCTCGCGGGCGGAAACCCCGGCAGATTTACGGCCGAACCTCTCGACACCGCGTCCAGATAAGGGCGAGCGGCGGGCCCCGTGACTCGTGACCCCCCCCGAGCCACCGCGCGGACGGGCCGATCCGTCAGGGCGCGACGCCGGCCCCGCACAGCCAGATTGATTACGCTTGTTTCAGCTCGCTCTCTGTGTCTCCGCTTCCAGAGATAGGGACGCTGGACGAGCGATTAGGGAAGAGTCCGGCTCCCCTTCTGTGAGAGCGTCTGGGGCGCCAGCAGTCTCTTAGAAGAGCTGATTGGCCAGAGATGGGAGGGCTCAGAAAGGTGATTGGCCAGTGATGGGAGAGTTCAGGAAGGTGATTGGCCAGTGATGGGAGAGCTCAGAGAGGTGATTGGCCAGCGATGGGAGAGTTCAGAAAGGTGACTGGCCAGTGCAGGGTACTAGGCGCCTGTTTTGGGGGTCAGAAACAGACCCCCCTCGACGCCCTAAAGCAGATAAGAGCACTAACAGTCCTCCCTGGGCTGTCTGGCCATGAGTAAAGCCAGCCGCAGAGAAGTATGCACACCAGACAAGCGAAGCGAATGCAAACTGAAAAATTCCTTTCATCAAGAAAAAAAAATAAAAATAATAATAATAAATCCTTCACAGAGTCCTAAGAGCTGTTCTGCGTTTGACTGCATGCCACGGTCGCATTTCCTGCGGCGGCTGCAGCCCAGAGGAAACCCTGCGAGGCTGTAGGATGCGGGGTCCGCAGGAGGAACCCGAAGCAGGCTTACCGACGGACACCCGAAATTCAGCCCGCGCTGTTCCAGGGTTCACCTGCATATGCGAGTACCCTGTTGGCGCAGTTATAGCGATTTCACTTGTCACCAGGAATTGTAAACTGGTGTCTAGGGGGTACATCGGTACCTTGCACCACGACAAGTGAAATCCACATGCAACGATGCATCGATGGCAGCGTACGAGCTCCGCTCATTTCCTGGAAAAAGAAGCAGTGCAGTGTGGGCCGGCGGAGGAGCTTCCGCTCCAGCGCACGCCCCGATAAGCCAATCAGAGCGGGGCCTGGCGCCGCGGCAGGCGCGCGGTGATTGAATCGGCCGCGGCCTTTTCAATCCGCGACCGGCGGAACACCCCGCCCCGCCCGGTCCCTTCCCCAGAAAATTACTCCCGAAATTGAAATACACTTGTCCCCGCTCTATCCCAGAAAGCAAAGCATGCTCGCGCATTAAGGGGAACAAATTGCCTCCCCCCCCCCCCCACCACCCCCCCATCCCCTACCTCTCCCAAAAAAAAAACCCAGGAGAGAGCTCATCTGTCGCCACTCCCCTTTTCCAGAAGCAAAAAAACGGTTCCTTGCGAAGTACAGCATCATTTTCCCCGGAACCAAAATTTTTTTTAAAAGGTCACGTAACTGGCATACTGAAGGAATTAAAGCGAACGGGACAGGGTGAGACGCATCACTGTCACCTGCTGCGCTGCTACTGTAAATAATACAGTAACCTGCCGCAGAACATTTACACCGTTTTTTTTTTTAAGCTTGCAAATAGCAGGAACCGTGATTAATGTTTGATTGGACATCGCTTGCACTCTAAATATGATTGCCGTTACATCTGCGATCTTTGAAGAGGTCTAAAAATCATAAATATTTTAAACGGCAGTACATGCCTATCGCGGCTGGTACCAACTACATATTTCAGATACGCTTGCTTCTTTATAATTAATAAATGCCAACTGGGGGGGAGGGGCAGGGGGGAACTCAAGCAACACTTTGACAAACTAACTACTTTAAAATGCAAAACTTACTTTCTACTTATGCAGTGTATAAATGGCACACAGGAAGAAGAAAAAAAACAGCCGTCAACATACTAGTCAAAGGGGACCGATCACTTTTTAATGAACTCTCTGGAAGGGCTGCTGAATATATATTTATTAATAACGAATAAACAGAAGCTGCATTCCAAGGCTTCCAGCTCACACCGGAGACGAAACCCGCTGCTGAATATTTAATCAGGCGTGATCTCCGAAGTTTAAAAAAAATTAAAAAATTAAAAAGTCATGAATTCCTTTGCTCTACTTTTAATTTTCACTGTGAACTTAGATGGATTCTGGCACAAAAGAAGGGGCGATCTATTTCGGAAAGAGGGTGTCTTGAAAGTATATTTTCCACACGAGTAAGACATGTTTTCCAATAAGTACATATTGGTTTGGGAAAAAAAAAAAGTTTGTGTGAAAGCGGAAGTCAAACTATCCACCGGCCACTCGGGCAGTAACCAGGGGTAACAAGCGGTAACCAGCGGTAACAGCGGTAACAAGCGGTAACCAGCGGTAACCAGCGGTAACCAGCGGTAACAAGCGGTAACAAGCGGTAACCAGCGGTAACGAGCAGTAACGAGCAGTAACCAGCGGTAACCAGCGGTAACCAGCAGTATCCAGCGGTAACCAGCGGTACCCAGCGGTAACCAGCGGTAACCAGCGGTAACGAGCGCCGTCCTCCATGTTGGCCGCCTTGAGAATGTGGAAGCGGAACGGGAGCTGAGGCTGGACTCCGCCGGCCTCCCACGGGCTCTGGAAATGAAAGAGCCTTTCAGCCGGCTGGTAATATATCGAGCTGCACCTTCTCCCCTCGCCCAGATTGCGTTTCCACATTTGTGTGCTCTGTTCACATTGTGGCCCCGTTGTGTATTCTTGCAGGTGGCCATTGTTTATGACTTGGCTGGGGGGGGGGGGGGGGGGGGGGGGGGGGGAGTGGGAGGTGGGGACTTGCTGTTGGGGAGGGATGAAATATTGATGTCTAACTCACTAAGCAGCCCCTCCTTCCCCTATGCTCCAGCTGAGGGTGGGGGGTCGGGAAGGGGGGGGGGGGGGGGGGGGGGGGGTGGTTGCGGGTGTGACTCCACCCCCGTCGCTGGCCTGGCCCATATCAGCCGCTGTCCCCTCACAGGAAATACCAAAAAGAGGCAGAGTCACAGGTCGTGGTGTCCCAGTAAACTGGACCGTGACCTGAAGTAACCATGAGCAGCCGAGCTTCCTGACATTAGAGAAGAGAATCTAAGCAGCACAGAGAGCAATGGCTAGCCAAATGGACTCGGAGGTTGTGGGTTTGATTTCCAATTGCTGTTTTACCCTCGAGCAAAGCACTTAAGTGAAACAGCTTCAGTAAATATCCTGCTGTATAAATATACTCTGGATAAGAGTGTGTGCTAAATGCCTGAATGTAGATATAATTCAATCTTAAACTTTCCTGGATTCCTGGATGGCTGTAGCATCCACTTGTTTAACTCCAGGGCTGGAGTTAAACTTGCAGGCACTGCGGCCCTCCGGGACTGGAGTTAAACCTGAGGACACTGCAACCCTCCAGGACTGGAGTTAAACCTGCAGGCACTGCGGCCCTCTGGGACTGGAGTTAAACTTGTAGGCACTGCGGCCCTCCGAGACTGGAGTTAAACCTGCAGACACTGTGCCCCTCCAGGACTGGAATTAAACCTGCAGGCACTGCGGCCCTCCAAGACTAGATTTGAACCTGCAGGCACTGCAGCCCACCAGGAGTCAAATTTGAGATTTCCCTGTCCCTTTTCAACTAAATCTCTTTCATTGTTTTGTTGTGTTATTGTTTTGGTTTTGCGTTCTTGTTCTAAAAGCAACAGACTGAGCAGGTTGTCATGAGGGCTGTTTTGTCTCTTCTCGTTCTGAAAATGTACGGAACATTCTACCCAGGCTAATTATCAAGGATTCCAGGATCAGGAGGTGGTAACAACTAAATAGAGCTTCTGCCAAATCGTTATGGTTTAATTTTAAACCTTGAGCCCCACTGATAGAGTGAAAGTACAGGTCTCCCTCCAGCTTAACATCTACCCCCACACTGATACTAGTCTATTAAACACACATCAAACCCACACCAGCTACCGTCCTTACATTAAATACATACAAAAAAAACACACAGTACCAACATACAACTGACCTCCTACTATACTTATTTTCCAAAAAATGCTTCCAAGAAATATTACCAATGTATGGTATTATGATCTCCACAAGCAACTGTCCATCCATTACCAGTCTACCATTAGGTTACAAGCCCAGATCCCCCACCACTCCACCATACACTTCCAGATACAACCAAAACTCCCGCGATTGCACTATAAATATTTGCAAAAACACACAACCGACAGACGGTAAACTAACGCCGTCATCCTTCCCCCCAGATAAACTGGCTGCGCAAGTAACAAGCGCTAACAAGGAGGCATTGACAAACATGGCTGCCCATAATTAGAGCGGAGTCCCAGATGTCTGGCGTGGGGGGGGGGGGGGGGGGGGGGAGACGTCGGTAACAATGCGCGCTTCCGAACACCAAGCCGGTATCTCCCCAGGAAGGAAACGTCCCGAGACTCACGGCTCAGGAATTCCACCCCACCCTGGCCGTTTAGAGGCCACGAGAGACAGCCAAACTGCAGACTGGACGCCACCGTCTCCCGTGACCCTGCTGCATTGTGGGTGTACTGCAGAAACGGGGGCCGCTGTCCGTAATCCAAGAACTAAAATAAGACATTTTGCAAATGTATTTCATCTATTTAGCTTTTATATTAGCAGGAAAACCACATTGAGACTGATGTCTCTTTTTATAGGGTGATCTGACATATACACACACAATCTGATGCACACGCGCGCACATGCACACGCACACACACACACACACACACACACGCGTAAGGAAGAGGCCTGAGAGCCAATCAGGCCCAGGGGCTCCTGAGCCCCCTGTCCCGTCTTCCGCGACGCCCAAGTGCCGCTCCCCGGAACAAGGACAAGGCCGCTCGCCTTTCCAAATAGTTTCATTGTTCCGCGGCGCAGCTTGCAGCAGCAGCTGCCGGTGTTCCGTATCTCTGCGGACGGGCAGAGAGCGCACAGGCCTTGAGCCGCGGTTTTGACACGCCTTCATTCGGGCTCTGCAGTTACACAGGCCTGAGCCTTAAAATAGCCCGGGGCGTGTGCGACTGCGCTGCGGTGGAGGGAGGGTGGGGGCGGGGGCTGCTATGGGGACGTGGGAGTGCAGTAACTAAGGGGGGGGGGGGGGGGGGCTGAACAGAAACTGGGGAGGGCAGGAGCTGGGGGGGCCAGTAACCGGGGGATGCAGTAACATGGGGGACATGGGGGGGGGGGCAGTAACCGGGTGATGCAGTAACTGGGGGGGGGGGGGGCTCAGTAACTGTGCGGCAGGCAGGAGAGCTGCTGTGGCTCTGCAGTGAGATCTGCAGTACAGGCAGCCTGAAATAGCTCCTCCTGCTACAGCACGGCACAGATACACACACACACACACACACACACACACTCACACTCCACTTACACTCACACATCACACTCCACTTACATTCACACACACACACTCACACACACACTCCACTTACACTCACACACACTCACACTCACACTCACACTCCACTTACACTCACACACACACACATCACACTCCACTTATACTCACACACACACACAAGGACATGTACCCAGCTGGGGCAGGCCTGGCTACTATTAATGCAGCTACTTCAATCTGTGTGCCAAATAGGCCTTCTCTCCCACACAGACCACAGACCAGCACAGCACAGACCATTACAGGGCAAACCAGCACAGCACAGCACAGCACAGCACAGACCATTACAGCACAAACCAGCACAGCACAGACCAGACCAGCACAAACCAGCACAGCACAACACAGACCCGCAAACTCCACTGAGACAGGGCTACCCAGCTCCAACCAGGGAACCCAGCATTGTAGAGAAAAACAGCCTCGGTGGGTGGGGGGGGGGTATAAGGTTGACTACTTGCAAAAAAAATATATATATATATAGAAAATAATAATAAAGCACCAGGGATGCGAGACGCAAAGCTAAGAGCCCTCGTCAGAGAGGCCTTTCAGACACACCTCCCTCACACAGATAAAGACAGGAGCTGAATGGGCAGGATGACTCGGGGGGGGGGGGGGGGGGGGGGGGGGGTCGTGACAATCACAGGTCTGCTCCCTTCCTGTGCCTCGCGAACTCACCTCTACCCTCCCTAGGCAGCAGCGGTAACAATGGCGGTAAGCGCAATACACCACAACACAAAAACCAAAATAATAACAGGGCGGATTGGGGGGATGTCTGGCACTTTGGTGACAAACCGCAAGGCCTCTGACAGAGAAGGGATCCTATCACAACACATCACAAGTAGCCATTTAAATGTGCATTAACACACAGTAACAGTCCCTGGCTGCAATGACTCACGAGTGGCCCAAACCTATTATCAGAGGCAGAAGTGGATGCATTATGAGGATTCGCTTCTTTCTTTTTTTTTCCGGCGGATGAGTTCAACATCCGGACTGTCCTCCATTTGTTGCTAAGCGATGCTGGAAGCTGACGTGACGCGCGCCGGTTCTCCGCGGGGAAGGTTTTTGGGGAGCGGACGCGCGCGTAGCGCAGGGTGCTGTCGTGCGTACGTGTGACGAGCGTTCTTTACTTCTGCAAACCAGGGTCCAATGAGCTGGCCAGCAATTAAACTGTCATTAATAAATAAACACTTTTTTTTTAAAAAAAAATAAATGAACTTGACATTTAACAGATGCACCTTACGCAGAGTACTTTTTTTCTTTTTTTTACGACATACAATCCCATTCATACAGCCTGATATTTTCAATGACGCAATTCAGGCTAAGTACCTCGCTCAAGGGGATGCTAGCTCAGAATCAGACACTCAACCTTTGAGTCACAAGTGCAGTTCTCGAACCGTCACACCACAACGCCGCCCTCGCCAAATACGGCATGATACTCCGACGCTACCCTCTTCAAAGGATCCCACTGGCACAGAGCCTCGTGGACACAGCTCCTCTTTGTCACACGGTCAACGTGCAGTCACGCTGGGACATACCTCCGAATCAACATACTGTTACGCAGCCCCGCGCTGCAGTGCGTTGTGGGAAGGAATTCATGCCTCCGGCGCTAAGCACTGAATGGTTGCCAGGCGCCAAGCTGACGTGCTGTATGTGGGATAGGGACTGAACTACTGTCTTACTTTACTGAGATCTGACCCCAAATGTGCTGTATGTGGAATAGGGAGTGAACTACTGTCTTACTTTACTGAGATCTGACCCCAAATGTGCTGTATGCTGAATAGGGAGTGAACTACTGTCCTACTTCGCCTGAGAGCTGACCCCAAACGTGCTGTATGCTGAATAGGGAGTGAACTACTGTCCTACTTCGCCTGAGAGCTGACCTCGGACACGTTGATGTTCCCACAGCTCAATGGCTGTTTGAAATGCAGGGACACGTCAATCACCCAGATTCATTACCTAATGCAAGGGTGGGTCATTGTAATTCAGCCTGTCATGAGTTGTGAGTACGGACGTAACACCAAACATATGCACACCAAATAGCCTACTGACCCTGGACATACATACAGAGCATTCTCACCATAAGCACAGTTATGGCATGCATCATGCCTCAGGCAAAATGAATGCATGTTTCACTGATAATACATGAACAGAAACAGCACACAAGCACATACACACACACATTTTCCACATTATTCTGTGGGGAACCACATATTGAAGCCAAAAAACAGTTTCAAATTTTCTTTGAATTGTCTTGTAGTCATTTTTCTTATTTTTCACTTCTTGGTACATAATGAGAAATCGTATGGGTTTCCTCTCCCACTCGGGTGGCACTGTGGACAATTACCCTCGTGAGGAATCTGGCGGGTGAGCTCCAAGGCGCTAAACCCCCCCACCCCCCCCCCCCCCCCCCCCACAGAGTTCACACATCTGACACCATTAACGGCGGGCCTGCGTGACATCGCTTACCGCTTAATCACAGCCAGCTTCCGTGCGGCCGAACCGCCATTAAATTCAGAGCGTGTTTTTAAAAAAAAAAATGTTCCGGGGATCCCCCGCCCGGCCCCCCTGCCCCCCCTGCCCCCCTGCCCTGTGAGATCTCAAAGCTTTTAGCGCAATTATTACACGCATCCGTTAGCCTAGGAGCCATTCACCTCGGGAAAAAAAAAAAAAAAAAAAAAAAAAACAGACAGGCCATCCATCAGTGGACGGTCAGTTACCCATCATGCACTGCTTCCGAAAACCCCAATAACCCCCGCTTACAGTACAGAAGGTTGGCAATCGGGAGTGAGGAACGGCTTTAATATCGTATCTTTTCCGTCTCACCCACGGTCCGATGGTCTCCCCGACCAGCCCCAGGCAGAAAGCCCTGGTTTGTAAGTCCGTTAACAGACCACTTCATTCCTCAAACAAAAGAGGGGAGTACCGGGAGGGATGAGTGTTTGCGTTTGACAGTAGCCGGAGCGGAGGGGCGGCCGACGGGCGAGCGGCAGTCAATAACGAAATGAGGAGCGGGCGACCGAGTCAACAGCGCTTAGCATCGCCTCGGGACCGGGACCGACCTCCCTTCGCATCCCACCGTTCACCGAGGTCGGGTTTTTTTCCCTTCATCTTCTCATTCCTCTTATCCGAATCAACCCCTCTCAAATATTTCCAGCAGACCGGCCTACGTTGGGGGAAACTGTGCAGCCTGGGTAAATATTTCATATGAAGCCTATTGTTAGCAGCAGCAGCAGCGCCAAGGGCCTCCTGTAACGGCTCCACAGCTGTGGGGGGGCAGGCCAGGAACCCGTTGGGGGGGGGGGAGGGGGGGACAAACCCGGGGTGGGCGGGGGGGGGTGTGCCGGTAAACATCCCGTCCTGGAGAAAGCCGATCTACGCAAGACCTAGACCTACCAAAACACGACGACTTTATGGGGAGGAAAGGGGGGGGGGGGGGCTGGAATTTTGTGCGAGAGTATGAAGCCCCCCCCCCCCCCGTGGAACTTGCTGAGTGCAGGATTCCGCCCTGCGGCACGGCCCGTGTTCCAGAAGAATGTTATCCGTGAGTGCCCCGGAACAAATGCGCCCAAATCCCCAGGACTGCATTCTTTCTGGGGGGGGGGGGGGGGGGGGGGGGGGGAGAATCTGAGGGAGCGAGAGGGGTAGAGAGAAAGAAATCGAGGGAGGAGGGAGAGACAGCCAAGAAGCCAAGAGAGAGAGAGAGAGAGCAAACCAGCCAGAAAAAAAATAAAATAAAAACACTTACTAAGACCCTGGATCAAGGGTTTATAAGTTGAGAAACTTTGCATGCCAAGTAACCTGAGGCTCGCAACGCACAAATCCAAAACCCACCCGAAAAAAATATACGAGGGTTGAGAAATGGCCACCCAAACCACAGCTCGAGACAAACAGTAATATCTGCGGGCTGCAGCATGGCAGGGTGACAGGCTACATTGCGAAATAAAACCGATGCCGATCCATCTCGACTTCAGATAACAATAATAAATAAAACTCCGTAAAGCCTGTGAACTATTCCTGCCCAGCAGCCATGGTCTCCATGTCGCAAGCTGACATGTAATATGTTTTCAGAACAATATTCCCTGTAATAAAAAAACTGGGCCTGCACGTGACTGCCATCCAGCAGCTCCACTGTACGCTGTCTTCGGCATGGCGGGAGAGTCAGATTAAATACGGATCTGTCAGGAGGCACCAGGCCTCGGATACGGGACGAGAACGGAAGCCGGGATGCCATTTTTTGTTCTGGTGAACAGGGGGGATGCGTCATTCGCCATGTCGGCGAGCGGCGACAACGGCGAACCAGAGCAGCGGCTGATGCTAACGCAGCACAAGTCTGGCTCTCATGCTAACTTACCGCAAGTTCTCTAGCGCGAGGAGCCGCGAGCTAATCATTATCGCCTCTCCGTCTGTCCCTCACCCGAGGGTCTCACTTCCTGGCGCGTGCTTCCTGCTCGCAACTCACACTGTATGCCATAACCTTCCTGTCAAGCTATCCCCCCCCCCCACCTCACCGCCACCCCCACCAGGCTGCTCCGAACCAGCCAAGCCGATTCCCTCCCACTCCACCCCCCCCCCCCCCCCCCCCATAAAATCCCTCACTACAGGATGAGCAGCCGTCATCAACCATCCCGTCAAAAACAGTCCGCAACCGTCCAGCACCAGCCCGTAAACTCCTCTGGCGCTGAAGCGATAAAGGCAGGCGCTTCTGCACTGGCATTCCTGTCCCATATTGCAGCAAGGTGCTCCTTCCCAATTAGTCAAGCTCCCACGCCGCACAGCTTTCTGCCAGACCTTACACTACCTGTCCTAAATACCAAGTGGAGAGAGCAAGAGACACAGACAGAGAGGGTATTTAGAGAACAGCGAGCTGATCTAGTATCAGGGCCTCCCTTTTCATCTCATAATCTCGTTCCACTCCAACTTTAAAGGGCAAACTCACACCTAGATGAGGGTCCATTATTCAGAGAGTTTGGACTGAGGGACAGCGAAGATCTAGGATCTGGTTCCCCACCGCTCCATCCATATGCTAACCTCATCCATTACGGGACAAAAGGCAAAACGGATCCTGGAACAGCGCTGCTAGCCCGGGACGGTTCACGAAAACGACTCAGATCCTGCCTTTATCCATCGTGAGATGAAAGGTGAAACATCCTGGGGTCAGACCTCTTGGTGTGAGAGGCTTCATGAACGTGGGCTGTTTGAGTGTGCGAGCAAAACGCTTTCACTCCAAAGGGCCGGTCTCTGTCATTCATTCGCCGCGTCCGTTCCAGCGAACGCTCGCCATCCCCAGAAGGAGGAAGTGAAACGCTCCACATCAGGGAAACGCTCGCGCCTTCTCCTCCGCCTCGTCCCGACTCCGCCGAGAACATCAAGCGCTCGTCCTCGGATTACTCACACAGAAGTTGAAGGGAAGCACGAATCTTTAATGTTCAATTCACAGATAAAGAATGGCTGGAGTTGCCAGAAGCAGTTTCTAAAAGGAGTAACAAAAAAAAAAAAACAACATTTTTAGCTTCCAGTGCGCGCATAATTCTGAGTCCTTCATTACCTGCGGAGACGACTACACCTGTGTTTGTAATTTTAACAAGGCCTTGATTGCTTTCTAGTGGCAGTGGAACATAAGCTTGAGCTGCTACCGATTCCGACGAAGTTGCGACTCACGTTTCCGGGCAACGAGATATCAGTGGAACTGAGCAGGCAACACTTCCTTTGAACCGAGCGGGCTGCCAGCGCTCCATTTCTAGATTACGATGTCATACACCGAAAAAAATTAGTCCTTGTAAGCGTTCTTAAACCCGAACGTGTCACATCAATCACCTCGCCCCCGCGGTGGTGAATCCCGTGGTCTAGACTGCCAGGAACTGGAGAGCGGGAATGCGCAAGGGGGGCTGACAAGGAACTTGAAAAGTTTTCAGCCTCAGAATTCGGTTTGATCTTCAAGGGGACGTCGGCATGAAAGCGAAATTTCTCTTTCGCGAAAAAAAAAGAAAAAAAAGAAGAAAAAAAAAGGCCCCTCTGCTCCCGCCGCCCCCGCCGCCGCCAACGCCGCCCGAATTCGGCGCTACCTGTCCGCATCGTTACGACCCGCCGCTTTAATCACCGGCGCGGATCTTCAGACGGGCGAGGGGATCAAACGGGGTCCCCATCAAAACAAAAAACCGGCTCGGAGATGTCAGCAAAAAGCGCTGACATTTAAGCACCGCCAGAGTCAGAGAGAAACCGTTCCCCTTTCGGGTTCTCTCCCCGTTTTCGGTCGAGTCCAAAGGCTTCGCGCCTTCGCTTCAAACGGCCCGTGTCAGAGTTAAAGCGAAGAAAGCCGTGGAAGTCGCAGAAGCAGAGTGCATTGTGGGGCCGCTCCCCTTGAGTACCGCCTCGTATTTTCAGCGTTTCTAACGCACCGAGCCGTCGGCTTTTTCGCAGGTCGTTGCTCCGCTTGCGTCTTCATTTCAAGGGAAAGGGGTTTGACGACTCCCAGACGTCTGACGGCGTCTCCCTCCTACAGTCAGTCGGGAGAGACGACGTCGACGCGGCAGGTCTCCTCCGAGGCCTCGGGGGCTGCCGCAGCTCGCGGCCTAGAAATCCAGCGAGCGAGCAAGCGAGCGAACGAGTGGGGACGACCTTGACCTTGCAGATCTCACGGTGCGGGAAGAACAATAAGTTCACGGTGACACAGAACCTCCCTTTAGGGACTGGCTACCTCCGTCCACGCCCAAGTCCCCAGGCAGAACCGTGGAGGGAACTCAGCTCGTTTTAAAGAAGGACTGCGGTAGAAAAAATAAATAAAAACCGCAGAGCTTGTTTTAGCCATAACGTGACTGAGAGGAACCGCATCTGGGTGGTGAAATGATTTTCATTTTTCTCACAAACCGAATTCTGAAAACCCACCGAGGCAGAAAGCTGTCCCAGAGCTTCAGGTCAATCTTAACGATGTGTGAGACTTTTTTTTGGCAAAAACAAGATGTGGGCAAATCCCAGTGACAGGGTAATGGCTGATTCAGAACCGCCACCCCCCCCCCCCCATCCTCACATCCCCCCCCCCCCCCCCGCCCCCCGCCCCCGACAAAACCTCCACTGGATTGGACTTCTCGAGCCTCAACATCTGGTTTGTAACAATTGCTCTAAATCAAAACTCAGAGAGAGCTGCGAAATCTCAACAGGAAAGAAACGATGAATGCCGATGTTCAACAATAACTCACTATCAGCAGCCAGACCTCCATGAATCATTAAAAAATAAACACTTAATCCAGGAAAAAGAAAAAAAAAAACTTACAGTAGAGACAGTGCTGACTGAAACGCATTTTCTGTGCTGGTCCCGGGCTCAGTAATCCGCAATGGAAACGCATCGCGGAACGGCTCGCTGCTGGAAACGCAGGGGGAAGAACACGAGCAGCTGACCCAGTTCAGGTCCGAGCAGTTCTGTACTGCAGCACTGTACTGCTGTAATATGAGCACAAGCACTGGGAGAATCCTCTCTCTCTCTCTCTCTCTCTCTCTCTCTCTCACTATCTCAAACTCTCTCTCTCTCTCTCTCTCTCTCTCTCTCTCTCTCTCTCTCAAACTCTCTCTCTCACTATCTCAAACTCTCTCTCTCTCTCTCTCTCTCTCTTCTCTCTCTCTCTCTCTCTCTCTCTCTCTCACTCTCACTATCTCAAACTCTCTCTCTCTCTCTCTCTCTCTCACTATCTCAAACTCTCTCTCTCTCTCTCAAACTCTATCTGCATCTCTCACACACAAATACACACATACAGATACACAAACACATGCACACATACCTATACATACACACACATATACACATACACACACGCGTATCCATATACACATACTGTACACACATACACACACAAATAAACACATATACTGTATATGCACAAGCAAACACACACACACATAAACACACACACACACACACACACACGCATATACAAGACAGAGCAGGACGACCACTAAAAGGTCTCCAGCCGAGCAGCAGTTCACTCCGGTCAGGCATTCCAGCAGCACCCTGATAACCCGGGTCAAAGGTCACGCCGTGACCACGGACCCCGCCGTCTTTCCCTCCACGCCGTAGGGGAACGGGCCGGAGGACCGCGACGGTAAATGCGCTCGGGCTCACGGGGCAGACCGCAGGGGGGCAGGCCGCGGGACGTCCCGAGCGCGCTCGCCCACGCGAACATCACCGCCCCCGCATCGTTATTCATTATTCACCATTACCGCTTTTCCTGAAATTCAGTCCCCCTTCCCCCTTCAGCTTAGTCCGCCTAGTTAAAGGGACGGAGCATCTTTCGAAGGAGAGAACGGAACGGGGGGGGGGGGCCGTGCGCCTCTGTCGTCCGCGGAGACGGTCAGACCAAAAAACGACACAAACGAATCCGTCTTGAAAAGCACGTCAGTGCTTTTCAATTTTTTTCTCAATGAAATCGTCAACGAACGCAATCAGGTCATGCGCCTGCTTTTCGCCGTGGTAACGTGACGATTGCACAACGGAATATGAAAGATGTAAAAATAAACAAACTGTAGTCTTCTCTCTGCTATTCATGGAGGGAGAACCACGAGAAATTATGCAAACAAACAAGTCACTGTAATATCATCTCACTGCAGCGTATGATTTTAATGCAAATTAGACTCTGAGTCCCCCATACATGCGCACCGGTTGCCTTAAAAGAATATATTTCACTTGGCTCCATACTCTGTGCCAGAGGCAGTTCACATACCTTAAACGCAATACTTTAAACCCCTTTAGACCCGAGCGAAATTCCTGCAGATTATGGACAGAAACAAGAAAGAGACATCTGTTTTCACCAGCGCGGCTGACCAAATTCTCCTTGTACGCGATCGGCCGTGCGCTAGTACAGTGTTTAGCTTAAAATTCTCAGGGATCTGGAGGAGCGGATTCGTGCGTATGAAGAGTTGAGGTATTGACCGTAGAAGGAATGTCCACTACAGAGACACGGAGCCAAACAAAACAAATAAATTCATAATTCATAACAACAGCGTGCAGCTCCAGGGTCCGAGTGGTCCATGAAGCAGGTGCCCTTGTGGATTTATATTCCAATAAGTCGGGTCACACAGGAAGTTTGGTAATCACTGGTGGACCAGTGGAGGACCGTTTATGGATCTCTGGGTGACTGACAGGATGTGACCGGTGTAGACTGGGGGGGGTGGGGGGGTTGTTTAAAGTTCACCCCCCCCCTTCCCTGCACTAAGCCACGGAGAGGGGACAGGGAGGGAGGGAGTGAGGGACGGAGAGAGAGAGAGAGACTTTTTGACATTTGAACTTCCCTTCCTATCAATAATAGGGAAAAGAAAGATACCCACAAATCCGACTGACACAAAAAGTAGAGCTAGAGAGAGAGAGAGGCAGAGATGGAGAGAGAGATTGAGATAGAGAGACAGAGGGAGACGGAGGGAGCCCGGAAAAGTGAGATGGAGAGAGATGGAGATGAAGAGACAAAGAGAGAGGGAAAGATGGGAGGGAGAATAAGAAGGGGGGGAGGGAGAGAGAGAGTGAGAGGCACTTTCAATTAGCTTAAAATGGCCGTTCAGAGCCATCATTCAGTGAGCTAGTGAGGGCCTGTGGAATGACAGAGGAGGGAGAGAGGGAGGGAGGCAGGGGGGATGGAGGAAGATAGAGGAGGGGAGGTAGCGTTTAGGCAAACAGCTTTCCCCAATTTGAACACGCAGTCCGGAATGTCGAAGCTCCGTGACCCCAGACACACGGCCCCCCCCACCCCCCCATCATGCTCACCCGTCCCAGAAAAACATCACTGCATGTGCACCGCACCCCCCCCCCCCACACCCCGCCTCACCAACCAACTAGCCAAACACCACTCCCAACCCCCCTGTCCCCCACCACACAAAACTGAAAAATAGCCCATAATAAAAGACGAGGGGGGTGGGGCAGGTCGGCATGGCGACAGAACAAAGAGTCTTCCAGGACAAAGTGTGGCTGGACTGTACAGGGCTGTGTGGCTGTGTGCACTCGGGCCGCAGGAAGGAAAGGAGATCTGAGGAAAGTCTTCTTTTTTTCTTTGTTTTCTCGAACAACAGGCTGTGTGTTTGTTTAACTGTGGGAGCCAACTCTCTCTCTCTCTCTCTTTCTCTCTCCCTCTCTTTCTATCTCTCTCTCTCTCTCTCTCTTCTCTCTCTCTCTCTCTCTCTCTCTCTCTCTCTCTCTCTCTCTCTCTCTCTCTCTCTCTCTCTCTCTCTCTCGCTCTCGCTTTCTCTCTCCCTCTCTCTCCTGCGGCACGTACATGCGCGCTCCCAGCCGAAAAAAAAAACTTCCCCATCGGACTCCGGGAGGAGTTGGAGATTCCCGTGGGCCATGAGGAATGCGTCACATGGGACGGGGGGGGGGGGGGGGGGGGGGTGCGGGGGCTTCTCTCTGAGTTTCCCCCAAACTATCCCCCTCACATCCCCCCCCCAGTTCCGGCAGGGGAGCAAGACCCGATTCTGCATTCCACAGGACCGCGCTGCAGTGCGAGGGAAAGCCGAGTCTCCCAACACGCAAAACAACAGAAAACATATAAATCAACTCTGTGTGTTATTCATAACTCATAATTAAACAGCCATTTAAACTCCCCACTGGCTCCATCCTAACCCCCGCCAGGCTGGGGGGCGGGGGGGGGGGGGGCCACTGTGGCCCATTCTGCTGACTCCCAGTGAAACGGGATAGGGGGACTAATGAATAAAAATGCGCCACCAGTCAACACAGTCATGCGGAGTGCGCTGTGTCCCCGAGAGGTGGAGACCCGCACACACACGTACGCACGCATGCACACACGCACACACACACGCGCACACACACACAGACACGCGCGCACACACGTACGCACGCATGCACACACGCACACACACACGCGCACACACACACACACACACACACCCGTCCGTTGTCTGCCGCGGTACCCCGCAGGTACAGGTGAGGCGGGTCGCCGTCGGCGTTTGCCGGCACCCACACCCCACTAAAAATCTCCGCTCCACGCTCCCGCTTGCCACCGATTACCCAGGATTCAAAGCCGATTAAAAAGGCGGTTGGGCGCGGTCGGGCCGAGCCGCGGCGGGCGTTCGTTGGGAAACTCCGCGGAGCCTTGACGGCCACGGCGGTCACGAGCTCCAGCCCCACGGCGGCGGGTTCGAACGCCTCCAACGTTCCCATGATTAAAGGAAGACCAGCAACGGCGTGGCGGATAATCGGACGGTTAACGTGCCATCGCTTACACTGTGGTTCAGCACGAATACAACCAAACCCAACTTCATTTGGTCTCCGAGGTGATTTCCCCCCACCCCCCCCCCCCCCCCCCCCCATTTGGACATGGCTGAACTCCCCCCCCCCCCCCCCCCCCCCCCCCCCCATTTCCATTTTATCCCGGAGATAAAACCAGGAGGCCGAACGGGGCTACGGTGCGATGTAGCGACCGCACGCTCGCTCGACCGACCGACCGACCAAAGCGTCGCCCCTGGTTACGGAGGCCCGGGCCCATCCCCGCCAGCCCATAATGAGTTCCATTGTCAGCCGTTCGGCGGAGCGGCATTCCCGCCACCGCCGCCCGAAGCCGGCTCCTCCCTCGCCGCCCGCGTCTCAAACTGCCGCTTCGCATTTAATGCGCCGGGCCGTTCCCTAGGAACCAGCGCCGGCAGAAAAACCTCCTGACTGCCGGGGGGGGGGGGGGGGGGGGGGGGGGGGAGGGGGGGGGGGGGGGTCGTCGTTTCAGATTTTACTTGCGAAACGTTGCCTGGGTGTGAACGAGCCCAGACGAATGACCTGACTGTACAGAGAGAGAAAGAGAAGAAGAAATATTTTTAAAAACGCAGACGCCGGTTCGGTTTTGCGTCGTCGTGACTCCGTTACCGTGGGAGCCAGCGTCACGACACACACCTCGGTGACGTCTGTTCCTTTGTCTGGACGCAACGATTTTCCACACAGCCGAAATTTGCCTTTGGCTTCATCGTAAAAAAATAAATAAATAAACGACATAAAAGAAGCACAAAAAAGCACAAAACGCAGTAAACATTTTAAAAGACGATCAAGAAACGCAGTTACTTGAACGCTGACCTAAAAACTGCGTCTACTCTGTTATTATATTCGGATTTTTACCGCCGAACGTTCCCGGCACACAAACAGGCAAGGCCAGCATTCCGACTGGATGAACAGAACAGAACAAAAAAAAGAGGAAAAAAAGAGAGAAAGGAAAAGAAGATTGGGTTTTGGTTCGCGCTCCGCTGCCTCGGTCACCGTAACCCCTGGTCACTGGTGTTAGGGCGCAGCGGGGTGGGGCCAACCCAAACTTTGAGTGCCCCCCCCCCCCCCCCCCCCCCCCCTTGCGGGACCCTTATTGAGACGTCCTCATGCCTGTCTCCAGAGGCTGTCTGAGGAAATCACTAATCCCCCAAACGGCGATCCCAGACAGATGGTGCGATGATGGAGGATCGATGCCCCGCACACCCCTCCACCCCCCCCCCACCCCACCCCACCCCACCCCATCCTGCCACAGGGGCCATTAGCCAGGAGGATAATCCGGGTACAGGAAGTCACAAGAGAGAGAGAGAGATGGAGAGGGACAGATGTGGAGAAAGAGAGAGAGTGAGAAATAGAGAAAGAGAGCAAGGAAGACAGAAAGAGCAAGGGCAAGAGGAAGAAAGAGAGAAACAGATG
>CM045892.1:7367500-7372500 GCA_025169545.1 Anguilla japonica | reverse complement strand
TAATGCAGCGACGGAGTTCCGCCCAGTGCGTTCTCTCCTAAGCAGAGCGTTCAGCTCCAAGGCGCTCATCTCCATGCAAAGCAGGCCGCCGCCCCCGGCCGCCGCCGCCGCGCCGCCGCCGCGGCGCTCGAGGTCTGTTTACTTCCCGCTGACGCGCGAGCGGGAGACGAAACGCTCGCCGTCTGCAGCGAAGCCGGACGCCGTCGAACCCGAGCCCGAGCCCGAGCCGGAGCCGCCCAGGCCGTCTCCGCCGAAGCGGACAGAGCACGGCTGCATCGTCTGGGTCCGAGTCGGCCTCGCGCCGGACAGGTTACCGGCCTGGCTGCCTGTGATTGGCCGCTGGGTTTGGCGGTAATGCGGGGGGGGGGGGGGGTATGCTAGGGACACGCGGTATTTGCAGGACTGAATGTGAGGCGGCCCCCAGGTTTGACGTACGGTTGGGCATGCGGGGGAAATGAGGGGTCATGGCGGGGGGGGGGGGGTTTGGGTCAGCTGCTCTGGAGACCCCCGGCTCCGGTTTCAGCAGTCCGGCCCCCTCTCAGCCCCCCCCCCGAGGGGGTGGGCATGTCGCCACTCGTTGGGACCGTCGTCCGTCACCGAGGTCAGGGGAGAGGGGCAAAGCGTGGGGTCGGAGTGCGGCGGGGGTCAACAGGTGGGGGTCGCGGGGTCGCTCACCGCCTCGGTAAATATCCACTCAGATACGCCAACACTCCACCCCCCCCCCCCCCCCAGCTCCACCCCCCAGGGCTCGTAACAGTGTCATCCAAATAATTCTGGGCACAAACATAACAGCCATCGGCCAAAATCTGTAGTTGAACTTCTAGTTACCTTTCAAAACTATATGGAAAGAATTCAGGAGATATTAGGTATGGGGTCACGGATAAGGTACAAGTGATTGAAATTCAATCGATGTATTCCAAAGGAAAAAAGTTCCACACAGAAGTTTTTCCCCCCAATCAATCAATTTCCCGACTACAACTCCAAACTCTGGCGACACATTCATTACAGTACGTCAAAATAAAAGTCTTTCACCTTCAGATATCGACCCGCGGTACGTCAAAGCAAGTGTTTCCATGACCACAGACGCACCTCAACCAATACAGAGCCGAGTGAACAGAGGTTAATACTGTGGGCACAGGAGGAGACACAGCCTCCCAAACTGCAAACGTTATCTGACAGACATTTCCTCAAGACGAACGATTTTGAAAAATACATATATATATATTTTTAAATCGCAGATGCGAGAAGGAAAGGCTGCTCTGAAGCCAGCGTTGGGGAAAACCGATGAGATATGGCAGCCGACGGGGAGAATTCCTGCCTGTCTGTATTAAGTGTAAATCATATGGCGAAGACGCGCCCGTTTCCTTTGTACTTTCGGGGCTCGGCGAAAAAAACTCGGCTCCGGTTTTTACTGCCGCCGTAAATTTTCGCCTTGGCGCACCTGATCGAGGCGAGCGGGACCGCGGCTCACGCGCTCTGGAGAACCTCCACGTTCGCGGCGGGGATACGGCGGAAAATGTTTTTTCTTTCCCCTTCTCCGCACGGTGGGGTTTGCGGTGTCTTGCGCTGAGGGGATGCGCTTTTGGGGGGGGGGGGGATAGGCTGGAGGCCACGCCCCCTCGGTTTACAGCGCAGACAGAGTTTAAAATAAAAGCGTTTATAGTGAAACTCGGACGCAGACGCAGACGCAGACGCGCGCGGTCCGAGCGGGTCCCTTCCCGCCTAATTAGAGCGAGCGCTCGGCAGCCTCCGCGCGCGGGTTTCAGATACGTTCACGCGGCCGAGCCCGCGGCCGATTCTTCACCAGCCTGGCGGTCCAGACAGAGCCAGATGTTTGCGGACGTGCTCGTCACTGCCCCCGGCCTATTACAGTGTACGCATCATCACAAACTGCGCCGTAGTGCCCTGCTTAGGGAGCTGGACTCATAAATCCCATGGTGGGGCACTTCCACTGCACCCTTGAGCAAGGTAACTTAACCTGAGCAGTATATATCAGCATTAGTACATATCCAGTACACATATACTAAAGTATATACTTCAGTACTTCTCCAGCTTTATTAATGGACTGTACTTATAAGAATGTAAGCTCTGTAGGTTGCACTGGAAAAATTCCTAAAATGTAAGTGTTGTCTCTGGCAGTTTCATTCTTGAGGTTGGAGGGTGGGAGGGGGGGCAATGTGTGTGTTTTCAGGTTTTTACTTCCACCAATTACTCCCCCGGCTCAATTAGCTAATTAACCCAGCAGACGAACCCCGGTTCCCCGGCAGATTAGATCACAGTAAAATGTTTTGTACTGGGACACAGGAACAGTCACCAGCTGTGATTCATGGGTTCATCAGCGAATGTAACTCCAAAATGGCAGATCTCGTAAATGACTGCTGTAATTATACAATTAAGAGCTGAAGTTGGACGGAAACCCAGAAACGGATCCAGCCCCTGCCCTGCGAACTCCTGGGTCGCAGGAACGGACCGGCGCAGGTCCGGATAGTTTAAGGGCCTACAGCAGGGGGGACCGTGGGGTCTGCAGGGGACCCCTACCCCGGCCCTAAACAGCCCCAGGCTGAGCTGGTCTTCGTTGTTACTCAACACTTAATTGATCGATTAAAGCAGTCGATTAGCAGTAATTAACTGCCCTCCCCGTGTCTCTTGGGTTTAAATGGGCCGTTGATTTTAGGGACATGAGCGGGGAAATCCGCTCACCCCCCCCCGTGGCTAACCGTGAGCGGGGCCGGCTACCGCGGGTCCCACCGCGCGTTCGCGGCTAAAACCGCCCGTCATCGCCGACGGCGGGACGACAGACCGCCAAACAAGAACAACAACAAGAACACGAGGGCCCCCGGAACGCCGGTGGCCCCCCCCGGCACACCCCTGGCATCCACTGAGTGACGGGATCGCTGGTCTGGGGGAGCAGGTGTTCTCCCCGAAAGGAATCTTGAGCGACGGGGACGGGGAGGGGGAGGGAAACCAACACGCTCCCGAGCGCGACAGGAATCTCCGCGGGGGGGGGGGGGTTAGTGAGAGCAAGGTCGGGGCGGGAGCGGCTGCGTTTTTTGGGTTTCGACAGGGCCCATTTCAGGGTGCGGGTCTGGTAGGCTGTGTGCCGGGGACAGGAGGGGGGGGGGGGGGGCAGGGGATTACTAACAGGAACCCGTTTCTGAGGCACTGTAATGGGTTTTTCGGGAAAACACAAAAGAACCAAGACAGAGACGCGCACACACACACACACACACACACACACACACACACACACACACGCACACGCACACACACACAGAGTGACGATGGCTCTCCTGCCAGTAACTGAGTTCTGTGGCATTCTCGCCCCCCCCCCCCTCAGAGTGCCAGTTTACAGATTATCAGACTGTGGCAGCCAGCCGACAGAATGTTCACCGGTGCCAGGGTGAGCTCCAGAGTCTCTGGCTGTCTGAAACCCGCAGCCCCTGCCCACATAGTCACATCACGGGCTGGGGGGGGGGGGGGGGTCATCAGGAGTCCACTCCATCCGATTCTCTTTCTGCTACCCCCCACCCCCCCCCCCCCCCCACCACGTGCATCTGCAAATCCCCTAACTCGCCTCTGAGGAGAGTTTCAAGCTTGTGTGTGCATGTGCGTGTGTGTGTGTGTGTGTGTGTGCATGACGTATGTGGTGTGTGTGTGTGGCGCGTGTGGCAGGTAGGTGTGTGTGTGTGTGTGTGTGTGTGTGTGTGTGCGCGCAGCGGGGGAGGGGAATAAACGCCACTAAATTTGCACTTCACAGGACGGGATGCTACTGCAGGCTGACGCCGTGGCGATGCTGAGGCAGGGGAGCGAACAGCTCGCTGACAAAAGAATCTGCCTCTGCCTCTGCCTCTGCTCGCTTTTACAGCCTCGCGGGGCCCCCAGCAGCCCCCGAAAACAACAACATAAAAGCATGAAATAGTTGTGCGCTAGCGGCCGCAGATTCTGCAGGCTCTCCTGGGGAGGGGGGCGGGGGGGTCGTGAGGGGAGGGGAGGGGGGGGTGTTTATTACCGCGCTGTAAATCTTCCCTTCGGGTCACCCCAAGCACCTTGCATAACCAATCCTTACGGGGGAAAACGCAGAGCACCAGCATCACAAAGCCCACCCCCCCCCCATCGTCCCCCCGTCCCCCCCCGTCCCCCCCCCCAAGTCCCCCCCACAACTCTTATCAACTTCTGTCCTCCGGGGTGTCGGTAATCTCCACGCATGATGCATGCAGCAGCTCGGCAGCGCGCTGCTGTTTTACACACGCTACGCCGCGGCGGCGCCGCTGTACGCGTTCGTACATCCTGCGTCCGCGCGCGTTACACCCCCGAGCGGCTGCCAGATTAACGGCCGGTCTGGCGGAACAGCGCTAACCGCTAACCGCTAACTACGACGGGGGGAAGCTGCCGAACGACACAAGTTATTAGCATGTCGCTAACAGCGACACCCAGCATAAGGGGGGGGGGGGGGGGGCGTCAAGCGTGTATGTAGCCCTTGGGCTAAAAGAGCTCGCACCCTCGGCCCGGTTATTAAATAAGAGCAGGACAGACAACAAGAAAAAAAAAAGGCATTAAACGCACGCACACAGCACCTGGGGAAAATGTTAGCAAGGAGAGAGAGAGAGAGAGAGAGACGCAGCGGACAAAACGACCAAACTTTGCTCTTTGCGACCTTTCCTGCACACGCTGGGACTCCGGTGTCCCCAGACCGAAGCCAGAGGGAGAGAGGGAGAGAGGGAAGGAGGAAGAGAGAGAGAGAGAGGGAGAGGGGAAAGAGAGGAGAGAGGGTAGGACGGAGGAGAGACAGAGACAGCAAACCCACAGTTAAACCGCTGCACTGACCTGCTTCACTTCAGCGGGCATCGCTGAAATCCTTTTGTTAACCCTCGAGAAAAAAAATCACAACGGTTTCCTCCGTTCAGTAAAAAAAAAAAAAAAAAGTTTTTTCCCTCCTTTCCGTTCTCTGTCTTTTTTTTCCTCTCTTTTTTGCCGGAGTCTCTTCGCAGAGAGAGAGAGAG
>CM045892.1:7277500-7362500 GCA_025169545.1 Anguilla japonica | reverse complement strand
CCCCCCCCCGGATTTTAAACATGTGCGTTGACCAGCTGTATATAGCCAGATGCCCTCGATCTGCGGGACCGTTTATACTGTCGAGATAACGCTTCGCCCCCCGGACGGCTAATGGCGTGGCAGGGGGCAGCCGCTCCGGGCGCCAGGGTCCGCCATTCGCGCGTTCCGCAAAGCCATCATTAAGTGATAAAAAAAAAAAATGGAAGTGATTTTCCAAAACGGGGCACTTTTAGCGACTTTAATGCTTTAATGGATTGTGATCAAATGGCACGACGGGGGGGGGGGGGGGGGGGGGGGGGGGGGGGGGCTGGCGAGGGGGGGGGGGGGGGGGGGGTTGGCCGCTGGCGATGGGACCGATTTGAAGGATGAGGACCCAGAGCTGGCTGATGGAATATAAAGAGAGCTTCTTTAGCAGGAGACGCCTCTCTTCCCCTGTCTTTCCAGCGAGAGCAACCGTACCTCACACACACACAAAAAATTAACCCCTCTCTAGCCCCGGCTAACGTACGGCCCACAGAGGGAGGCGGTTCGAGCTCCGTAATGCGTCTCGGGCGGGGGGGGGGGGTGACAGCTCATTTTTAACGCCGTGCTTCCCCTGGCTTTCAAAACACAAGTGCTTTACAGCACTCTGCTGAGAGTCCCACACCTCCTCATTATCCGCTCTGTGGAGTGAGAACCTAGCAGGATGCACCAGCTCGCAGCCCGTTAGCACGCACAGGTGCCAGGGTAAGACTGTAATATGCTGCGTAGCCTGTTAGCACATTGAGGTACCATGGAAACACTGTAATGTGGCACTTAGCCTGGTAGCACATACGGGTACCGTGGTAAGACTGTAATGTGCTGTGTAGCCTGTTAGCACGTACAAGTACCAGGGTAAGTCTATAATGTGGTGCTTGGCCTTAGTACATACAGGTACCATGGTAAGACAATAATGCACTGTGTAGCCTGTTAGCATGTACAGGTACCGTGGTAAGACTGCAATGTGTTGCATAGCCTGTTAGCACGTAAAGGTACCATGTACAGGCTGTAATGTGCTGCTTGGCTTTTTAGCATGTAGAGGCACCATGGTGAGACTGTAATGTGCTATGTAGCCAGTTAGCACGTACAGGCCCCTTGGTGTTAAATACAAGGGGGAATCTGCTGATCAAAATCAGGTCAAAAATGAGCAAGCATATATTATTGCATGTGCGAAAGTGAGCTTGGGGGAACGTGTGTGTATATGCCTGTAAGAGTTTGTGCATTCTGAAAGGGAGAAAGTGAGAATGAGTGAGAGAGCAGGAGAAGTGAGGGGGGAGGAGAGAAAGACAGAAAGAGAGAGAGAGAGAGAGCAAAAATAAACAATGCAGGCAGCTTCACACCAAGGTAATTACACATTTACGGGAAGTGAGATATTTCCAAATGGCGGCGAGGGTGGGGGTGTAGGGTGGGGTGTGGGTGGGTGGGGGGGGGGGGGTACAGGGACTGTGTCTCATTGTTAAGCAGGTGATTTATGAGGAACAGGGGGCCCCACAGCCTCACAAAGGGGGCCAGTGTGGGACACCCGGGGCTTTTTGTGCCCTTTGTGTCGGTGGGGGAGGCGGCGATTCCGTCGCGGGGAGAGTCCGCCTGTCTGTCCGCCCGCCCGCCCGTCCGTCCGTCAGACTTACAGGAGAAGGAGCGGAGAGGATGATCAGAGAGGCTCTGTCCTTCTAGAGTACTGGCTCAAAATCTTCCTCAGGTGTCTAACACAGTTTCTGAGACAGAAGCCCAATTAAAATGCACCCCAACACGTGTTGAGATATGGAAGTAAAACATACCGCATTTGCTCAAAAGAAATGTAGAAACTACTGTTATAAACATATGGTAAATATCTGTTTGCGACGGAATAGCCCACACCTCAGCCCAGCCCTCCTGACCCACAGTTTTTGGGAAGGGCTACGCTAAACCCAGGGGTGGAAAGAGCGCCCACACTCGAATAATTTCTCAGTCCCCTGCTCCCTACACCAATGAAAGAGAGGCTGGGAATGTCCTCTTTTTTTTGTTAATTAACCCTTTGAGGAGGAGGTTCTTTTGGAATGTTTTCTCAAAAGTCAGTGTTCTAGAACTTATTATTACCAGCTGCGATTGTTACATCATCATCAGAATGCTCAGTTAAGGACACTCTAATGGCATATTTGTGACCTCACACCTTAAAGGGGCTACACAAATGAGGAGCCTTTGGTGCCAAAGCAAAGAGACGTGATGCCTCATAGTGTGTGTTGGACTGGCGTGTTTCCGAGGAACACAGAGAGCAAGGTCGGGGTTGGGGTGGGGTGGGGTGGGGTAAGGGGGGGGGGGGGGGGTTTTGTGGGGGGGGGGGGGGGAGCAGGTCGGCTGTAGGACGAGGCTTCAGGGTTCAGCTCCCGTCAGGCTGTGTGTGAAAATTCCCCTTCGCTCCCTCTTAGCCACGCTGCACACGCTTCAAAACCCTGACCTTTTCAGCGCGAAGAAAAACTACAGGAGAAAAATCTACTTAGCGCTTGAAAAGTACAGTCCCAAAACGAGGGCGGGCGAGGGGGACGTCATTACCCGGCATGCAGAGAGAAGGAATATACGGCCTGTGGCATGCAGAACATTTGAACTTTGATGAAAAACTGAACTATTTATGGTTTTATGATTACGAACGCCCTTTCTATGGCCCGCCTGTAGTAATAACATGCGCACATACATCATTCCTGTGTTGAGACCGTTTTATGACGGCTGAGGCCTTATTTACTTCGCCACGATCAAAAGCACGGACGCCCAAGCCTTCACCGGGCAAAAAAATGAGGAAAAAAATTAATAAAATAAACTTTCTTTATTCTGGAAATATTTTTACAGGCTTTTCCCTACGAGGCCAGGCCAAGCACTAAAGACGGGCTGAGAAAAATGCACCACATCCTGGCTTGAGAATCAAACAGCGTTCTGTTTAAAATTAATTTCTCACCCCATGTTCGCATCTAGGGCGGCCATGTTTGCAATGAGAAATGACAAGAAGATAACAGAAGACAAGTAAGATAACAGAATGAACTTGTATAATCTAGAATGGATATATGGATCAAACAAGGCATCTAAATGAACCTTTTCCTCCCCACATAATTACTCATTTGTGCAACCTTTGAAACATAAATATATACATGCCCATGTTCTGCACTCAAATATGAGCTGTTGTCGAAAGTCAAACGCACGTTTCCGCTTAACATTTAAAATGAATATTGTAAAAGAATAACTGGATCTTTGCAGCGACTTTCTCTGAGAGTTCTGTATGCGCTAGAACGTCAGTTCTTCTCATGAGAACTGTCCAAACTGTGTTGAGGGTTCCACTTAGTACGCCTTCAAAATGAGACACAGAAGAACTGTGCAGTTGGCTGTACCAAACATCTACTCTGTCCCGCTTAGACGAGCTTTGGATCACTTTCAGAGGGCTGTGCTCCATTTCCTTCAGAAAAACAAAAAAAATTTGAGCTAAAAGAAAAAATGAAAGTTAAAAGCCTTAACGATGACCGACCAAGCCAGTGAGCAATAAAACAACAGTAGAGCAGACTTCAGATGTTTCATGAGGCATGTTTTTCCCCAAAATAATTTCAGCAAATAACACCGATTGAACATGAAGCCACAGAGGGCACGCCCCGACCCTCAAAACGCCCAGTTTACAGTGATTCCCAGACACCCTGACTCTCCACCACAGTGACTCTTAGCCACAGTGACTCTTAACTAGAATGACTCTTAGCCACAGTGACTCTTAACTAGAATGACTCTTAGCCACAGTGACTCTTAACTAGAATGACTCTTAGCCACAATGACTCTTTGCCACAGTGACTCTCCACCACAATGACTCTTAGCCACAGTGACTCTTAACTAGAATGACTCTTAGCCACAATGACTCTTTGCCACAGTGACTCTCCACCACAATGACTCTTAGCCACAGTGACTCTTAACTAGAATGACTCTTAGCCACAGTGACTCTTAACTAGAATGACTCTTAGCCACAGTGACTCTAAGGCACAGTGACTAGTAGGTACAGTGACTCTTAGCCACAGTGACTCTTAGCTATACTGACTCTTAAGCCACGCAGGGTCCTGATAGGTAAAATGGTTTCAGAAAACCTTTCAACGAAGGGACGGTAGAGACCGTGTCCGAGCCTTGGATGCGATACCCGTGAACATGCAGAGTCTGTTGCCAAGCCACCGAGTCTCCTGACAACACAAGGCAGACAGCGCCCACCCCCAGGCAAAATCTGCCGCCGGCGTCGGGGGGGGGGGGGGGGGTTGGGGGCGGGGGCGGAGGCGAGGTGGGGTGGGGGCGTTTCCAACTGACCGCACCTGGTTTCGTTCTCCGCCCCTCGCCGCCCAGCGTGGCCCGGCTTGGCGGGGTTTGTAGAAATAGAGAGAGCTAGTTCAGCGGCTGTCTCGTAAAGGGTCTCCCTCTCTCTCTCTTGCCCAATCATGCACGGTTTATAAGGATGAGAGCGAATGACTGACTAAACAAAGCAGGCAGCACACACATCATTCCTGCTGACAGCCTGAGCAGAAGCACGCCTCGTTTTTTTTCCCAGCCAGGCTCTCTCTTGACACTCAGCGATAATGTGCGATTTACCCTGTAAAACGAAATAAAAAATGCATTTCAAAAAAGCGGTTTTGGTCTGAAGGGAGAACAGCAGTGCAGGGACAGAGATTTCCCAGGAAAGACGGCTCTAAACCGAAAAACAGCTGGCCTTGGATGTCAATGTCAAATGAGTCTCCTGCCGTAACATTTCCCATCGGTCCACGATGACCACTGATATCATTGGCTTTTCCCATTGGTCACTGCTGATCACTGACCATTTCCATTGGTCCATGTAGATCAGTGACATCCCTCACCTTTCCCATTTGTCCATGCCGATCAGTGACATCACTGACCTTTTCGATTGGTCCATGCTGATCAGTGACATCACTGAACTCTCCCATTGGTCCATGCTGATCAGTGACATCACTGAACTTTCCCATTGGTCCATGCTGATCAGTGACATCACTGATTATGACAGCTTCACTTCATGTTAAAACACATAGCAAAAGACAGAACAGACCAGCCACAACCCAGGCACATTGAACCAGCAGTTAATACACCAACCGTTAATGGTCCAGAGTGTGAAGAACAAGAAATAGGAAGAAGAGCATGCAGCAGCAACAGCAGCAGAATGCATTCAAAATGGGGGATGGGGGTGTTGATATCCAAGACAGAAATATGGGAGAAGAGATGAACGTTCATCCTCATGCACCACGTGCAACTCACTGGTCAGCACAACACCCAAAAAAAAAAAAAAAGCGCAAAGAGAAAACCAGGCTGGGCTGGAGAGGAGAAGCGATGGGGCCCGACAGCGCCACCAACAGGCCAAAATGATCCAAACACGATGGGGGGGGGTGGAAATGACCCAAACTCGATGGACAGCAGGAAACACGACGATGGGACGCGAGGGATGGGGGGTGGGGGGTGGTATCCAGCTGTATCCCGGGTTACCTGCATCACCATCTGCTGCCAGGCCAGCGGCTGGCTGCCGGCCAGCCTATCGGCGGGCAGGCTGGAGCGCTCCAGCTGCAGGGAGACGTTGTGGCGCTCCTCCTCGAGGGCCCGGGTCAGCCGCTCGAAGCGCGCCTCCTGCTCTTTCACCGAGGCCAGGATGCTGGCCGCCGACCGCACGTCATAGTCCTCCATGGCCCCGCACGCGCTCCCAAAGAGGTGTACCGATCTTGCGTGGGTTTTCGGCAGGGGGAGGGGCAGGGGAGGGGAGAGAGGAGGGGGGTAGGGGGGGTCACCCAGTCATTAAGCAGGGGGGTTATTCCTAATAAGGCCACCAGGTCCCTACACCTTCTCCATGCACCCTCATTCTTTCCCTACCAGAAAAGCAGATCACATATTGGAGACTAAATGGTACCTTTACTATCTCTGACTCTGTCCTTCATTTTCAATGGATGGATTCTTTATTCATATTTATTTTTCAGGTTTTTATAACTCTGTTATTTATGTAGAAAAACTAGGTGGGCCGACTGTGTATAAATCCAATGCAATGAGCATTGAAGAGACACACAGAGCAATACATGGACCCTTGTGGTAAATTCTAGAAAAAAGTCCCTCTTTAGTATCTGAGTTCTGAAGGGAAAAGGGGCACAGCACCAATCCCAGGGGTGAGCCGTTTGCTCGCGTCTCAATTTAAATTAGCAGCCAACCGCCGTTTGAGAGATCAGTGCTGCCCCCTCCCCCCCACCCCACCCCCCCCCCCCACCCCGATAACAGACATGATGCAGAAGATATTGATTTAGTGGAGGGGAAAAAAAAATTCTAAAAGCCCAGTTAAGGATCGAATCGATATCCCGCTTGTGCGTTCTGTGTATCTGTTTACACTCGAACGCATACAAGCAAGAAATTCACATATTGGCACATTAACGTACCGCGAACTGCGCACGTGTTAAAAAAAAGGGCATTTCGGCTTCCGTGCGAAACGCGGGGGGCCATCAGTTCTGCACAGCCCACAGCCCTCTGACCTTAAAAGCGCTCGGCTTAAATGGACCGTGAGCCAACTTTGCCCTTTCTGATGATGTCACACAAGTGGCGTCTACTAATAACCCGATTTCCACGGCGGAGCAGACCGCTCGGGGGAAAAAAAAAAAACCTCTGGGAATGCTGTGATTGGCCGAGGCGGAACAACAAAACGCGAAAAGGGCAAGGCGAGGCATTTACCGTAGGAAAAAACAAGGAAGTTTCATACACACCTAGTGGATTAATAGGCTGACAGGGGTTAGAGAGATGACATTCCACCCACGACTACGGACAGAAAGTGGAAGAGCTCGACGGCCAGAAGGAACAGAGAAGCTGGAAGAGGGGGAAGAAGAGAGAAAGAGAAAAAGAGAAGATGTTAGCTCAGGGGCGGGTTAAACGCAGAAAAAAAACCGTCAAGGTTGCCCGGTCATGTCTCAAAATCCCCCTTTTAATGGGGGATTTGAAAACAAACCTGGCAACCAAACTTGTGAGCGCTTAGCAGGATGCCGAGGAAAAGGGTGGCGTCTTCGGAATACGCTACGCGGAGAGAACGGGGGGAAAGAGCAGAGCGTGAGCGCAGATGGGTGTTAGCAGAAGCCAAAGAGCGACGTTTCGTCCATTAGGAGCCTCAGCAGGGGTGCTGCACCCTGGTAATGGCTGGGAGTTTCGGGTTAAAGACAAAAAAAAAAAAAACGTCCATCTCGCTCCTCCTTGCTCTCAGGAACCCACGGGCGAAAAAAACCACGGGCCCGGCTCCCTTTGAAGACGGCGCCGGGCGCACGAGCACCCTTTCATGTTTGTTTCGAGCCCGATCATTTATTTATCTTTAATGGAACTTTTTCTATCACTTTCAAACAACCCCCCCCCCCCTCCCCAACAGAAAAAAAAGAACTACCGCTTTGTGGTGGAGCAGAACCCATGTCAATGAGAGCTCAAACCCCCTCCACCCCCCCCCCCCCCCCCCCCTCCACCGCCCCCAGGGGAGGGAAGAAACGGCCCTTTTATGGTTTATTATTTCTTCTACGGTCACTGTCTGGAGATGGAATCATTAAAGCTGCACCCACAATTATTCACGCCAAGCGTAACCCCCCCCCCATACCACCCATCCCCCCCCCCCCCCCCCACTCCTCCCACTATCTGCCCTTGTTGTTTCTTGCTCCCTTTAGAGCAAACAACAGCAGGAGTTTAATGAACAGGCCTGCGTGTGTAAGCGCTAACAAGCGTCAGAGTGGCTAATCATATTTATGTGTACGGCGAAGTCTGTCAGAAAAAGGAGAGAATCTGCACGTGTAACCTAACCTACGATGGCTGGGAACGTTCACTGAGCGACTATTAGGACTGATCTGTGTGCGCAGCCTAGCAACACTGAAAAACATGCCGGTGTGTAAGAAAATGGAAAACACACACACACACACACGCATGCACACAGACACAGGCATACACGGATGACGGAAAACAACACACTAAAGCACAGGTCCATGTTGTTATAAAAGACAAAATTCCTCACTAATACGTTCATTTCATAATAAATTGCAGTCAAAATGGTGGCAACGCAGGTTGCTGCGCAAGTGGCACATAAAAAAGAGACAAGCTATTCATATTACATATGAAATCCAGGAATGCAAATAAACTGATGCTAATTGTAGCGTACACACAAACGGGCTTGTTTGGGGGTAAGGGGGGGTAAGGGGGGGGGGGGGGGGGGGGGGGGGTTAAACAAGGGTGTTGCCCCCCTGGGTCAAAGGGCTGGATGTTTGAGGAAGGGCTGTTAGCCTTCCCTCCGATTCCTGGACGACTCCTAAAATAGACCAAAGTGCGCTGCGGTGGAATTTCAGGAATTCCCCCCCCTTGACAGACGGCCCCCGTCCTGCAGGCTGGGCGGACGGTCCGAGGCCGAATCAAAACACCTTCTTAAGTTCTCCCTTCAGCCGCGTCGCCCCACTCAAGAGCACAACCGCCATGACGGACATGTTAACGAGCCTTTCATATGAACTCGTTCCAAACGCTCAATTTTGCGCTGATGCAAGTGTATGTACACACAAACGCGCCTGCGCGCGCACACACACACACACACACACAGACACACACACACGCACATGCACACACACACACCACCAGACAAGCATATACACACACACACACACACACACAGATACATACATACACACACACACACAGACACACACACACACACACACACACCCCAAACAAGCATACACACACACACACAGACAGACAGACACACACACACACGCACACCCAAACAAGCACACATACATACATACAGAAAGCACTTTCCAGCATTGATACATTTCCACATCCACACAGAAATACTGAGGCCCAAACCAAAACACACATTGAATTCCTCATCAGATTAATTTTTTTTTTTAGTTTTTTGAAGGGGGGGGGTGGTGGGGGGGGGGGGTACTCAAATTTTATTAAGGGGGGGGGAAGCGCTGCAGAGGAGAGAACAAGATCGCGTTTCTTTGCGTTTTTGAAATGCGCCACCTTATAACTGGAGCGGCCTGTTCGCACGCTCCGGGCTTTTCCTCCAGGATAAGTGCGTTTCGGCGTAAAAACCGCTGCTCTAAAAATAGCGGGGCAATAAATGCGCTCTCACGCACTCGCCAGCCGCACTTTCGGGCGCAGTTTTAAGAGACGTGGATATAACGGCGGCGGCGGGGGCAGCAGCTCGCTTCAAAGACCCCGCTGGAAAATTATGCGATAAATCCTCCGCGCCCCGTTCGCCAAATCTTTCTGGAGTGATTCGCTTCGGCTGTGGCGCAACAAAAATAAAACTCACCCCCCCCCCCTCGCCCCCTACCCCCATCCCGTCCCTTTGTTTTTTTTGGACATTTCTGCCTAAATGTGGGGGCACACATGGGTAGGGATAGTGGGGTTCAGGAGGGGGGGGGGGGGGGGGTTTTTTCTCTTGTTGTTCAGACACACAGAAAAGCAAAAACACTCCCCTTCTCTCAGCAGGGGACATCAGGCGAGACACCCGTCTCTGAACCAAACGTTGTGAGCGTCTCACAGCCTTAGCGTTAGCCTCAGGTCAGCGTTAGCCTCCCTGCTACAGCGGCTGCGACCCCCAGAATGCACTTTCAGTGCTGGTGGGGGGGTTTTTTTTTTTTTAGCCGCAAATTAATTTGGCATGCTGCAAGAGGACTACCCTGGTGACAAACAAACTGACCTTTCTACCCCCTCTATGAGCGACAGGGGAGGAGAGGTGGGGGTTGGGGGGGGGGGGGGGGGTTGGCAGGAGGGGTGCGAGGGGTAATTAGATGTAAACTACTTGGACCCAGTCCACTCACAGCGACACACACACACACCTGATTAGGGCATGATGGCATTTCGGTAATCCAGCCCCCCAATCCTTTTTAATGGGCCGCACAACGGCTCGTTTTCCCCTCGCAGGAGCTGTAATTGGGGTTTTTAAACGGATTCCTCGTCTAAATTCACCTGATACCCCGGCTGGAAACGTCCGTGCTCCAGACACAAACGGGCTGCTAAAAGACACCTGCTCCACCCTCCACCGGGTCCCCCCTCCACCTGCTCCACCCTCCACCGGGTCCCCCCTCCACCTGCTCCACCCTCCACCGGGTCCCCCCTCCACTGCTCCACTCTCCACCGGGTCCCCCCTCCACCTGCTCCACCCTCCACCGGGTCCCCCCTCCACCTGCTCCACCCTCCACCGGGTCCCCCCTCCACCTGCTCCACCCTCCACCGGGTCCCCCCTCCACCTGCTCCACCCTCCACCGGGTCCCCCCTCCACCTGCTCCACCCTCCACCGGGTCCCCCCTCCACCTGCTCCACCCTCCACCGGGTCCCCCCTCCACCTGCTCCACGCTCCACCGGGTCCCCCCTCCGCGTCAGCGGGCTCACAAAACATTGTCTGCGCGACTATCGCACTTTTTTTCCAGTGGAGAAAATGAGGATCGTTCCGAAGATTTAAAATGTGAGGTGCTCTCTCCGCACGCTGGCGTACCCTCCCAGGGCTCTACAGTGCTCCCGTTTTAGGGAACATCGGCTTCTGAAAACTGACGCGCGCTAACTGGAAATAAAATTAAGGAGCACGTCTACTAATTGGGGAAGCATTATCGTGCTCCTAAGCAGTTCAGCTTGTGCTTCTTAGCAAAAAATTGTTAGCATACAGCCCAGTCTACCCTAGGCCAAATACAGTACACTCTGGAGTACACTGCCACGGTCTGATATGCCACGCCCCTTCCCACCTAAATGATTGGCAGGGATGCTGATGTAAGGACACGCCAGAGACACTTTGAACAGCAGTTTAAAAAAAGGTCTCAAATCTTCCTGTGACAGTTAGGGAACAGAAAACAGCACAAATTAAGCAGTGAAATTACTCAGCTTTTCTTTTCCTTTAACGCACAGTGATTTTATTTAGTGATCTTCTATGAAGCAAATCTAAAATTAAAGTTAATAAGCTGGTGGAGGTGACGCATTTTTTGGTCTCTCTCCCCCCCCCTTGTGAAATGGCGGTGAGCTGGCACTTCGCATAGGAGAGTCCTAAAAACCCAAATCCTTTCCATTCACGTCCTCATTCTGAATTCTAAGTACGGGCCCTCGGCCCAGTCCTTCACGACCGAATAAAAAAAAAGCAGGAGATTGTACACGGCGATTATGAAGTGCTTCGTTTACGAGACGCGGTACGCAGGGACCGCTGTCCGCCTGCACAGAAAAGCTTCGCGCGATTTAATAGGTATTGGCTCCAGTGAAGCCGGAACACGATGTCAGTTTTAATAAACACCTGATGTTGTAAACGGCGTCGAGGATTCACGGGCCGAACAAGAGCTGTCAGCCCCTTTTTAAAGAGGCGTGACAGGACGCGCGATCCCGGACGACTTTGAAGATTGACTTTTTTTTTTTTTTTTTTTACGAAGACAAAAAAGCAACGCCACACAGCCGATCTCCCGCCAATTTGTGATGGGGAGCGTGGCCTCTTCCATGGCACATTAAGATGTGATGTTAATCCGTATACAGCGCAGGAGGACTGAAACTGAGACAGGAATGTGGAGATGACTGCGAACACACACACACACACACACAGGGACACACACATATGCAGGCATACACTTATGCACGCACGCACGCACACATACACAGACACAAATACACACAGGCACACACACACACACACGTACGCAGGCATACATTCATGCATGCACGCACGCACACATATACACAGACAGAAATACACACACACACACACACACACACACACACGGTTGAAAGAGGAAAGGTAGTAGCTGTCTGGATTCCCTGTTAAATTAACAAGCCACACAGCCCTGCAATATACTCATGCTGACCTTTAGTATCAACTACTGAAGATTACACACCCCCCAACACACATACACAGGAGCTAGTGATAATTGCCAACAGAGAGACAGCATGCGTAACGTTTATACAAGAGACAAACACAGTGCTGCGCACAACCGTTTTTCTGACGACCACTGCGACAGCACAACTTCACTTAAAAACGAAAGCAAGGCAAAATATGAACTCATAAAATGTATTTTATAAAACCTAAGGTGACCGGCAAAAAAAAAACAAAAAAAACAACGAGTTGTATGTGAAATCATCCTGGAAGTTTGAAAATAAAATCATCTCCCCATTCAACCTGCAGAAGCTGGAGGAGAGAAGTACTTTCCACAATTGCCAGACATCCCATGAGCCACTGCTGTCACTTAAGTGAGTTAAAATGCCTACTTCCCATTTCAAACACTCAATTACACAGCTGAAAGTGTCTCGCCAAACCAGACTGAAACAAATGTTCCAGCTCCTCGATTCCTCTTTTTTGGGGGGTTTTTTCTATAAAGGGGAAAAAAACACCTTTGAAAAGACGGCGGGTTTGGAGTCATTTACACGAAGCCGGCTCCGCCTTTTGAATTATTCAAAAAGCACCACCCTGCGTGAGCCGAAGCTTTTAATTAATTTGCTTGGAAAGAGATGTAAATAAATAAATAAATAAACAAACACAAGATGGAGGTGGAACAGACGGTCTGAAAATATGGCACACGGCACCAACAAGACGCCCGTAAGAACACAGTATAAATAACATGGGGAGGGGGAGACACATCAGGAAGTAGGGCTCAATTATGCATTCGGTTGGATGATTAAAGGGGGAAAAAAAGGAAACAAAAAGCGGTAGAAATGCTACCTTTGATGTCGCCGGGCTGTCAGATGTGGCGCGGGACTTGGTGGGAACGCCGTTAGAGTTGACAGGTTACCGCAATGCACCCTGGGACTTCTAGCTGTATTTTGGGAGAAAGGAGAGAGCAGGGAGAGCATGTTTTAATGGAGCCAAAGCACATCATTAAAACATGGGTCTTTACATAATACCCCACTGCTGTACAGTAGATCCCCAACCCCCCCAACACCCCCCCCCCCCCCCCCCCCCCCATAAGATCACACACCTCTCTGCTGAAACAGGGGAAAACAGGAAGTGGAGCCTCCAGTCTAAATCTCAGGTGGGCACTTCCACAGACTTCAAGCAAGTTCCCCACTCAAACCACGTTCCCATGGCTTTTCAAGTACGTTTTTGTTCAGGGACTTTATTTTTAGTGCGAAAGCTCAGCCTATTTTTGCCTGGTAGGCATCCATTTTGAATATTACATTTCATTATGAGTAATGTACACAAGGCGTCCGAAGGCCGATGACTTTCAGGATTGAAATTAACGCACAAATCAGCGAGCTATCCAATTTGTCACTTCTGCATGCTGATGTCACAGGAATTGATAGTCAGTGACATGAAGCAAGTGAGTTTGCAAGAAAGACATTTTTAAAGATGATTTTATTATAAATTCGCTCAAATTTCCCTGACCTTTCAAGGACAAGGAAATATCTGACCACCGTTTTACAACTGGGGGTGGACCGGCCAATCAGGGAGACCCGCGGGACCTTCTGCGGTCGAACCTGGAGGCGGACACTGGAGATGCAAGTCCTTCTGGGTCTTTGAGGTGTCAGATGACGTCATTCAGGACATCGTGCTGGACTCTCCCCACTCTTTCTCTCTCACCATCATTTCTAAATGCCGGAGACCTCCGCAATAGGCCCATTTAGATCGATAGGTCTACAAGACTAACACTCTGGAAAAAGGCCTCCTTAACACTTTGCTGTGAATGAACAGTCAGGGTATTCAGTCTCTTCCATCCATTTTAACAGAGTGTCATTGGAGAAGCGCCAAAGGCGTATTAAAAGCCCTTACACAGACGACTTTCCCAACTTCTTATTCCGCCCAGGATTAGAATATCACTCTCCTGGGGGGGGGGGGGGGGGGGGGGGGGGGGGGGGGGGGGGGGGGGGAGATTCCTGGTCCCTTTCCCCTTCAAGGACAAGAGAGAGGGGTTTTTTTTTTGAGCACCTTTGCATTTCTGCGAGGAACATGAAAGGCGAGCTAAGCCAGGATGGCTTTGGCTATCCGTGCCGCCTCTCTCTCACAGAGCAAGGCCGAAAAGGCTTCAGAACGGGGATTACTCTACAGAGCACACAAGCGCATGCGGTGGGAGAGCCCAAAGTCAGCTCGGGTCTGAATTGCTTAACGGGATGTGCTGCGTCACATGAAGAAAAAACCACTAAAGCAGCAGCCAACGCCTGGATGGGGAATCTATCCCTGTGTAAACTCCACATGGAAACAACTCCACGTGGAAACAACTCCATACGGAAACAACTCCATACTGAAATAAACTCTGTACGGAAACATTTCCATATGGAAACAACTCCATAGCAAAACAACTCCATGCTGGAAAGAACTCCGTAAAGGAAACAACTCCATATCAAAACAACTCCATGCTGGAAAGAACTCCGTAAAGGAAACAACTCCATACCAAAACAACACCATATGGAAACAACTCCACACTGAAATACAACTCCGTAACGGAAGCAACTCCATATCAAAAGAACTCCATACCCAAAAAAAAAATTTGATATCGAAACAATTCCACCTGGAAACAACTCCATGCCGAAATTCAGGTGTGTGATTTATGAGGAGTGACACGGTCCCTCATCAGAGTAATCTGCGGGGGCTAAAAGATTCTCACGCAGTCTTTGAAAAGCTGTCCTGGAGCCCCGCGACGCTGGGGAAGGCGATGGAGGTTTCGTGATAAATAATAAATGTAGTACAGCCCTCCTTCAAGTCCCGTCTGGAGACGCGCGATTGATCTGACCGTCCGTCCGTCCCGCTGTCGCCATGGGGACGCCTTTCATCCGGCTGTCCCCCCCGCTCACGGAGACGAACAGACCGATCGCGCCTTTTTTTTGGTTTTCTTTTGCTCTCCTCCCCCCCTCTCGCGGCACCCCTCGGACAGATGCGAGGTGGACCTGGCGATCAGGTGAGCGTCGGAGCGGAAACACACCTGCCCGAAGGCAGCCTTCATCGTGCGAGAGAGGAGCGATGCTGCCGCTTGGAATCCCACAGCCAGCGTCCGACTTCTTCTTCAAAAAAAAAACAAACTCGTGCAAGGAGACATGTTTTGTTTTTGCATGGGGGAGAAAAAAATAGAACGGAAGACTCAAAATAGACCCTAATGAGTTTATCACTGACTACCTGGTCTGAAGAGAAATGGTCAGGCTGTAAAAATTTGTAGTATTTAACCCTTTGAGGTGTAGGCCCACAGATATGTGATTAGAATGTTCTAAACTGGACATTCTAATTATGATGTCACAATCACTACTGGTAATTGAAAGCAATGGAGTTCTAGAATGATGAAAAAAAAAAAAAAAAACCATTCCAATAAAACCTACTCTTCAAAGGGTTAAATAGGAACCCGAGAGAGAGAAAAGGTGCAAAACAGGAAGCGAAAAAAAAATGTAATGTCAGGGATGGGATACTGGTGGTGCCAATCCATGGAGTCACAGTATCAATGCACATCTTCCGGTAGTAGAAAGCTACTGGGGCAAACTACTGAGTGACATCACCGGGCCATGTGACACGGCCTTTGGGCATGTTCTTCCCATTAGCTACAAATGAGCCGGCCGTTCCAGCCCATATCGCCTCTCCACGACACAAGTTAATGCAATTAGACCGCCGCTCTGCAGCTCACGGTCCGTACAGTATGCGGCTGCACTGCCCAGTAGCTCTCGCTCGTCAACTCTACCTGGCTGTGAAAACACGTAATTAGTCATTGTGACCAAGTGGCAGCAAAAAACAACCCCTTGGCAGAGGGATAAAGAGATGAACTTAAAAAAAAAAATGCGCTCAATGCAGTGCCTCTGCAGGTGCTTCATGACCAAAATGCTGCAGTTTTACGATCATTTTTATTCGCTTTGTAACATCCAGCATGTACATTTTATCCATAATTCTCAATAGCTTGGATGGGACTATTTCTCTGCCTCATTCAAACAGGTCCCTATGATTGCGTGATGCCAGCTACCACACAGTGCTTTTTTCCATAGCTCAGTGGAAAGACCTTCCCCCACTTCATCCTGGAAGCGCAAACCATCTCATCCTTTAAACCTGGACCCAAGAGGTGTCTTTCCGACCTCTCGGTCAACTGATGACCTTTGAACCCGAAACCTACGCAAGACCGGAGTTGTCATCACGGTTTCTAGAGAAACAAAATGGCAGGCTGCATCTTCTCAAAAAGGATGATTCAGAACGAGATTCTATGGGAAACTGAGTCATTCTTCGATCATGTGACCCACTTTCATTGGCGGGAAAGAGAACGGCGGACATCTCCATCAAGGATAGGTCAGCTGCCCCAGAGGGATGCATCAGCAACAATACAAAAAAATGTAATAAATTATTACTACTTATTGTTTTAATCGTGCAAGTAACTCTGGGAAAACGAGGCAGCGGGTAAGTAAATAACAGATCGCCCTCCATCTTGTGTAAAGACGGAATGAAACAGTGTCAGCACCGTGAGGGAAAAACGCTTAAAACTGCACAGACAAGCCATTAGGCTTCACGTCACGAGCCAGTGTGAATCCATGACATAGAATCGCAAATGCCGGACCGGGAAGGTCTGAAGTTAATACCTGAAGGGATTCAATCTGATTGGCCCTAATCACCTCCCCCCCCCAACCCCAAAGCTTTGAAACAACTGTACATACACGTCATGAAACTCTAAAATTAATGTACATACATATGCTCACCTCCTACACCTTCAACAAATTAATCCACCATTTTGGATTAACATATACTAATATATGGAAAAAATAAAAACAATTGCAGATTTGTGCGATAGGACCTATATTTATTACAGAAATAACTGCGTTATTTATAGTTAAGTTGCATGATTTAAATTAAAAAATAGCGTCAAATTAAAATTCATCTTGTAATTGGGTCTTCAAATGCTAATAAAAACTTGACTTTTGACAGTCTTGAAATATTCAGTAATTACCAAATGCTGAAGTGAAATGGAGGAACGGATTAAGAAACCTACTGTCAGTTGACAGTTGTCAAGAAACTCTCAGCTTTGAAAACTGTGAAGTGTAAATCACAAGGCTCTAAATATAAAATTTCAGAGAAATTCTCATGCACAGAAAAATCATGAACTCTTCACAATTCCAAAACAGCCTTACTGGAAATAAGAATGTGAATAATAGTCCCTACCTATCACTCCGTTTAAACTCCATATTTAAAGCAGCCAAATTTCAATGAATCAATTAATGAGAGCTAACTAGGTAACGGTAGATGAAAATACGCTCATTTACAGGCCACTGGGTTTGTTACCTGGCCAAGAAATCCATCATGAAATGCTAGCAACAACAAAAAAAAAAGCCAAAATATGTCATTTCAAACACAAATGGATGAAATGAACAGACGTGGTTCATTTCTGCCTGCGGTTTATACCACACACGGGCAAGAAGAAAAACGGCCACACTAGCGCACATTTCTGCGAGGTTATCGCAGAGCACCAGGGGGTTATCGTTGACAAACGGTCTTGTCACGATTATCTTGCTCCGTGCAGCTCTACAAGAGCTTCGAGTTTTTTTTTTTGTTTTTTTTTTTTTTTTCCCCCGAACCTGCTTCCACCCCTCACATCAGCCGGTCTCCGTGCCCGTAAGGTGTGCCCTTTACACCGAGCTCAGATGGGACCGGAACAAGCCGAAACAATGTCCCGGGGTGCCGTTACTCGAGGAACGTCTAATTGAAAACTCGCTCGTTAGCCGAAAACTCCCGAACAAAGTCACCTTCGGAAACTTTGCAGGCTGCTACCTCTGCAAAAAAAATAAAATAAAAAAAAATACTGCTGTAAAACAGCCGGTAAAAACTTTTTCCAATTGCCTGCTGGAGGCCCCTCCAAATAATCCAGGCTGCCCTCAAACTGCCCTCCCTGCCAGGAGTCAAAAGCACCATGGAGCTTTCTAAACCGAATTTCGGACCCTGCGAAACAACCTTTATTGAAAAGCGACGCTTTCTAATTCAAAACTTCACGCTCCTCGTGCCCCGGGCATTGCTCGATTCGTCGCAATTCTTTCCCCCCCTTTTCCACGGACCGAATGGTGGTGGGGGGGGGGGGGGTTTAATCACAGACGTTCTGATCCCATGATCCTTCAGTTATTCCGGGAGGGTTAGCGCTAGTCGCGGCGGAGACGGAACGCGGCGGAGACGGAACGCGGCGGAGACGGAACGTGGCGGTGGCGCCCAGGTGATCTCCTCACCTCTCGGCTGCGATTGGAAGCAAATCCCACAAGCCCCCTGTGCTGAAAAGCACCCTCCCCCCCCACACCGCCACCCAACCCCCCCCCCCCCCCCCCCCCCCCCCTCGTAAAGCCACCCTCCGCAGGGCCGGGGGCCTAATTGAGTACTCCGGCTGAAAATTACAGTCCATCATCGTTAAGAGTCCAGAGGACCGGTGCATACAAAGGACTTCAATTTGAGCCCGCTGAGTGTTCAGCACTGTTTCTGACCTTCACCGCCTCTCTCACAATGGAAGGGGGGGAAAAAAATGTTTAAAACCTTGCGGTTTTCCCAACTGAATGACTTTACAGAAAAGGGTTCGAAAAGTGGCTGAATAGTGATCGGGCAAAAAAAAAAAAAAAAAAAAAAGGGGGGGGGGGTTAAAAAAAAAAAAAAAAAGAAAAAAAACAAGGAGGCAGAGCTTTCTGAAGAGTTCCCAAAGAAACTGACAAGGGCCCGAAAAAAGCCTGAGGGCCGAACGTCAGAAGGGTCCGCTCTGAAACAGATGGCCGAGATTAGGAATACATCTTTTTTTTTATCTGTATTTTTTATTTATTTTTTTTGGGTCTCTGCTATAACACTGTAAAAATTCAAACGGGAACCGATACCACTACCTGTAACTTCTGCGCCAAGTTTTATGATTTCAGCTTATTTCACGGGATGTCATCAGATCGGCTCTCTCTCTCTCTCTCGCTATCGCTCTCGCAAAGCTACTTTTTACAATACTGCTCTTCCCATAACAACCCTCCATGTTTTATTCCCTGTGCTTCAGCACGCTGACAAACTCGATGACGGCTTTCGGAACGAGGCTGTATTTACAACACGCTACCACCCCAAAAAATCTCAGCGGACCATGACTTCACTTAAAACGTGCCGATTTCAGTCGAAGCGTAACTGAAGTACCTGGCCACACCTGAAATTCAGGGGCCTTTTCAGGGCTTCTCAGGGTGGACAGAGACTACTGATCTGTTTAAGGCCTTGGGCAGTGAGCTTTGCCCTTTGATGCACCTGCAGAATGAAACACTTACAGAATGTACAAGGCACATAAAAGCGCACAGAATAAAATGCTACTTCTGTTACTCCTCCTAGCATTACTACCACCACCAGTTTAAACTACTTGGGATTAATAAACTGGAATATAAATCAAAGACTGAGTGTCAGTGTTTTCAATCTTGGCAATCAGCTTTGTGTTTCTTCTAAGAAATCAATTTCATTACTAGAGTGCGTTTGAATTAGTTTCAAATGCACTTCAGTAATGCTTCATAATTGTTAAGTGTTTTCAGACCCACTCTTGTTTTTAACCAACTGTATTGCTGCCATATTGACAAGCACAACCAGAAGAGCACAACCTGCCAAAAAAGAGTCATGTGACATGACACCTGATCAGTAGTGATGGGACGAGGGTGACTCATACAGGAAGGAGCTACAATAAGCAGTCAATCACTGACTTGGTCAGAAAAAAAGTTTTTATTTTTTTTATTTCCTTCGTTGCTTTGTCTTGATTGGTTCAAGCCACTGAGTCACCGATAACTCCGCCCATCATTGGCTGCCAGGGACCTCACTCTCCTACACAGCGGACGAATGGAGGGGCGGAGAGGGCAGTGGTGCTGCATTAAAAGTCACTATGGGAGACGGGTGACTCACGAAGAAACACTCCACCATTTTTAACCCCACAGATCACTCACAGGGATTATGAAAACTACCACAGCAGCAAAAACGATGTACTTCACAAAAAAAAAAAAAGCTTATTTGTGCTCCAGGTAATCGAACAGCGAGTAAAACATATTCAATTCTATTCAAGCTCTTTATGTTCGTACGGCAACACCTTTCTAGGGCTTAGCTTTTTAAGAACAGCGTGCGCTCTCTTGGAGGAAAGGCGTATGGCTTTCCTTGGTGGAATTGTTTCGAGAAAGCCAGGTACAACTTTAGGGCTGGTGGTGGTGGTGGGATTTCGATGAACATCAAAAAAAACTAAATAAAACCACAAAAAGGCTGTTCCTCCCCCTTCAGCGAAGGATACAGGGAAGCGCGCCGGGAAAGAGTTAGCCCACAGAGGACGCCCGCAAATTCGGCCCTGGGCAGGGAGGGCTTCCGCGTCGCGCGGATGATCAGCCTTCCGTGACGCGGCGACAGAACGCCGGCGGTGCGGAGTTTTCACGGGCTGCCAGTTTGAATAAAAAGACGGGGGGTAAGGCCTTCGCCGATGACACGGGGGGGGGCCAAACCATGCGCTTCAATTATCCAACGCCTACTGGAGCGGCACGCCTCGGGCCCTCGCTGACCTGCGAGTTCACATCCCAGATAGCACAGCAGACATGTTCTTTAAGCCCGGTGAAGAGTAGGCTTTTTTGGAATTTTTTTTTTTTTTTTTTAATTCTAAGTCAGTGTTCTAGAACTCGATTGCTTTCAGTTACCAGTAGTGATTGTTACATCAGCATTAGAATGTTCAGTTAAGAACACTGTAATAACATGCAGTATAATGGTGATCTCACACCTTAAAGGGTTAAAGTGAGAAGAAATAAAAGCATCGGTGCATTTCACTGCAGTGCATTTACAGACACTCTATACAGAGCGGATTACAATTCAAGAGCACCACTATTCCGCCTGAGTTATACAGTATGTGCAACACTGCCAGGCCTAGCCACCCAGTTATTGTATATGCAGCATCGCTAAGGCACTAAAGCAAGTTAACTGAGCTAAGAACACACCAAAAAAAAAACTGAATGCATACAGGTAACACACATGACAAGCTATTAAAACCAAAAAAAACCACAATAGGCTAAATTACACAAGACAGGAGAGATTGGGGATAGATATGGGGCAAAGATGGTACTGAGTATTCCACCTGAATATATCTCCACTTCGTTACTGTTACTGCACTAATTAATACAATCAAATTAATAAATGAAATTGCGACCGAGGACATACAATGAAAAAACCCATTTTAAAATCCATTGAAGTCCAAATGAATAATTCAGGTTTTTTTTTTTTTTTTTGCTATGACAGGTGCAGTGAAATGTATTACAATGCATGTGAAAACGAATCGAGCGAAATGGCTGAAGAAAGCGGAGCCTTCGCTTCAGCGCGCATAAAGGCGGACGTACAAAGGGAACCGGCGAAAGATATCGCCCGACGGCACGTGACAAAAGTAATTGCTTTCAACGGAGAAAAAAAAGGCTAATAAATGCGAACGGCTACTCCTCTTTATCTACTTTTCAATGCAATTATACTTGTTGGTGTTCGGTGAGTTGCATTCTCAATCTCGGTATTTTAAATTAATTTCGCATTTCTCGGAGAGTTGTGGTGGAGTCCCCCGGCTACGAATCAGTCAGAAACCTGTCATTATCTCGAGGAAAAGAAAAAAAAAAACCCTCTCTCTGACTGCAGAAACGGCAAAAGAAAATGTACGAACATAATTATACACTTAATTTGAGCTTCGGACACTTCATTATCAACAAAAAAAATCTGTTTCTCCGCAACCCCCCTCATGGTAATTGACTTCACTCGGAATTAAACAGGCCAGGTGAGGGAACTTGTACTTTTACTTTTGACACTTGCTACCTTCCGAGCTACCATTAGGAGGTAGAATTACATCGCACAGCAATTAGATCACACTGCTTTAATTCAAAATGAGTTCTGAACAGATAGGCTCTCGGCTCCCGCTGGTAACATAGCCACTTTCTGACTCCTTCAGGGAAGGAAAAGAAAAAGAAATCTGTGGTCTGGCTGCTTTTGAAAAAAAATTTATTTATTTTTTGCACTTATTAAAATCTGCTCCCAGCAATCTGGGACACTTCTGTCTCTTGCACTGAACTTTACAGTACATGTCATAAACATTAAGAAAAGCATGTGGGGGGTATTTGTGTTTAAAGTAGGTACTATACTGAGGGATGGGGGGGGGGGGGGGGGGGGGCATGTGTGTTTAAAGTAGGTACTAAACTGCGGAATGGGGGGGAGCATATGTGTTTAAAGTAGGCACTATATTGAGGAATGGGGGGGGGGGGGGGGTATGTGTTTAAATTAGGTACTATACTGAGGAATGCCTTCAACACATCCTGCTCCTGGCCACGAGGAAGACGATCTTCTGACAGCCATCTCCTGACACCGTGGATTTACAGAGCATCAGCAACAGCTATGAGACGCTCGCACGCTCCAAAGTATAGAATTTCACTCCAGACCGGGATAAGATCTGGGCCGCGTGTGACTGGCCCGCCGGTTTCTTACGGTAAGGAAAGGCTATTTATAGAGCAGATAAGTCACTGTTGGCGGGGGTCGGGGGGGTATTGAGAGAACCACAGCCATAATTTCTAACCAGGGCTGTAAAAAAAAAAAAAAAAAAACTATTCGCTAAAGAATGTGAGCACAAACCCGCCGATCACCATCCATGGTAATTTATGCCATATTTTATACCACAGTCTGCCCATATACCAAACTAATGCTAATAAAATGGCTGACTCGATGTCCACTGCATTGCACATTTCTTTGCGGTAGGAGGAAGGGCCGGACCCACAAAAGATAGGCAGTGGTGCCCAGTTTGGTTACTGGAACTCAGGCCCCCCCAGGTCTCCCGAAGCAGATTAAGAACTCTGCAATAATAGCTATTAAGAAACGGAGACTATAATAGAATTCCTTTCTGTTATAAATTATTCCATCTTCTTTCTTTAATTTTTCTCCTCGCTGTGTTCTCGGATACCTACAGCAGATCACCTGAGGAATGTATTCTTGCAGTCGGTGCAATTTTTAGTTGGCGAAATTTAAAAGCCTTTTCCTGGTCAAAAATGCATGTAAAATGAAAAGGAGGCTTGGATTAAAAAGGCATAACTTTTTAACTGGAAGAATGCTGGAAGTGGTCAAACACCCCCAAGAAATGGGCAAGAGGAAGAAACATCAGTACCATTTAAAAACAAATCTAAAAATCCTTGTCTCGCTCACTCGCTCACAGTCTCACTCACTCATTCACTCACTCACTCTCACACACACACCCTCGTTTCAGTGACATCAGCAGTCTGTGAGCAGCCTCTGTGTCAGAAAACGAGGGACGAGGGGTTCTGTTCGAAAGAAAGGAGAAGAAAAGAGAGAAAAGAGGGGAGAATAAATGAGTTTGCGGAGGAGGGGGCTATTAATATTTAATAGATATTCCTCAGGGCACTGTGCCAGTCGAGCTGCGGTGTGCATGTGCGCGTGTGTGTGTGTATGTATGTTTGTGTATCTGTGTGAGTGTGTATGTTTGTGTGTATCTGTGTGTGTGTGTGTGTGTGTGTATGTTCGTGTATCTGTGTGTGTGTGTGCGTGTGTATCTTATATATCCTGTGTGTGTGTGTGTGTCCTGTGTGTCCTCTGTGTGTGTGTGTGTGTGTGTGCGTGTGTGTATGTGTATGTTTGTGTATATCTGTGTGTGTGTGCATGTATGTTTGTGTATTTGTGTGTGTGTGTGTGTGTGTGTAGTCCTGCGTGTCCTCTGTGTGTGTGTGTGTGTGTAGTCCTGCGTGTCCTGCGCATCCTCTGTGTGTGTGTGTGTGTGTGTGTGTAGTCCTGCGTGTCCTCTGTGTGTGTGTGTGTGTGTGTGTAGTCCTGCGTGTCCTCTGTGTGTGTGTGTGTGTGCGTGTGTCTGTGTGTGTATGTGTATGTTTGTGTATTTGTGTGTGTGTGTGTGTGTAGTCCTGCGTGTCCTCTGTGTGTGTGTGTGTGTGTGTGTGTGTGTGAGAGAGTCAGGACACCTCCCATACCCGCTCTGAGTCTCTGTGGCCCTGCTGTACCCGTACTGCAGGGAGGATTTACAGCCCGTGTCAGGTCTGTGTAAATTAGCCTGGCCGCGGCTACAATGAAAAGGTTGTTTTCCCACAGAATCATCTCCTTATTTGCCAGCAAACACACACACACACACACACACACAAACACAAACTCACAGATACACACACACACACACACACACACACAACTCACAGATACACACACACACACATACACACACACAAGAACAAGGGGGGGTGGAATAAAAACAACAGACAATCTTGAGACTCAAGGCTCATTACCCTTCCTGCCACAAAAAGCTTGTCTGAGCACTGCTGAAGGTAGCTGTATGTGTTGCCACTTTTTTTTTTTTTTTTTAAAAAGAATGGAGCCACAATGTGGAGCCCCAATGCCAAGTTCTGATTCCGTTGGACACACACACCAGTCAGCTGATTGGATGAGCTTGACAGCACAGGGACACTACTGGACACACGCCTGCCAGCCGATTGGACGGACTCGACAGCGCATGGATACTGTCGCCATCAGAGACAACGGTGCACGTAGAAGAGAGGGAAATGGAGACTTCTCCACAGAAGCTCTCTATAGAGTTTCTGTAAAAGGAGTGAGATGGTATTCCTGGAATTTGATTGGTCCCGGTGAGTTCCAGCCAGTGCTATGCCACAGGTCAGCGAGTTGGTCTGAATCACCACTTCTAAACCGGAAACTCACGTACACAAGATCATGACTCATATCTGAGGTAGTGAATGACAACTGGCTCATTAACAGAGCACATCCCCAGATTCTCACCAAACTTGACTCACACCAGCATGTCCATGTGACCAGGCTCTTATTGTCAGAAGGTTATAGGCTGACAAATGAGGCTAGAGTTACAGCCAGTAGCAATGGACTTCGGACTGTAAGGTAGACCTTCTGAATCACAATCCAAACAGGAACCAAAAACAACCAGTATCCAGTCTCCATCTTCTTAATTGTACAATAAATATCTGAGTAAAAGTTTACCTTGTGACATACCTAATTTCTCCAGCCATTAACTTAACAGGAAGAATACAGGGAGGCATGAAGGCTTGAAGAAGCCAGATCTCTTCAGACAGCAGGGGGCGCTATCCCAAGAAATCGCTTGTCGCAGTGTCCCTTCGGCCTTTATTGGACAGTCTTTGTGCTACCTGAGGCACCATTAACTTTAATGGTGAGATGCAAACTTCATTAGCGCTTCTTAATGTGGGCTGTAAAAAATAAATAAATAAATAAATAAATTTAAAAAACTCTTCATTTTTACCGATAGTCTCCGAGACATAATGTCCCCAAACGTAATACGCAGGACCATCGGTCACCCCTGGCAACCCATTACAGTCGGCTTTCAAACAAAACATCGTGTTCTACAAAAACAACTGAGACAAATCTCCAAAAGCTCCGTATTTTTTCTGAATCTCCCAGCAGTGGACAGAGTATGTGCGCTGAGAGCACGTGCACTCCAGAAACGGGTGAACAAATACGTCTCTCATGTTGTGACCGCTTTTTAAAATCTCGTGTTTAAAAAAAAATTATTACATTTTTTTGTTTTTAACAGCTCATTAAATTGCCGATGCCCTCCGGCTTGCGAACTCCAATTACTGCTTCGATCGCGTAAAAAGGAGGAGGGCGATCGAAGGCGGGGGGGGGGGGGAAACAAAAAAAAAAAAAAAGCCCAGAGTTGCTTTGACCCTCTCGCGCCAGGAATACAGTGGCCTTGTAGATTAGAATTCAGACGAAATGCTGAAACTCAATGAGACTCCAGCAGCGCCGAGCTGGGGAGTGCACCAGAAGCCATCAGACCGTTTCGGCCACAGATCAAAGTTTTGGGAAGGGAACGGGGAAGGGGGGGGGGGGGGGGGGGGGGTTTTTCCAGCGATGCGGAACCGCCGGAGATTTACATTTAAGCACCCGGCAGGAAGTGGCAGAAGTATTTTCTGCGCAGGGGTAATCGGCGCGTTACAGTCCGTGCGGGAAAGGGAGGGACTTTTCCACGTGCTGCGCAGCGAACCGTGGCGAATGCAGCACGCGTGCGAGAGAAGAGGCCGCCCCTTCGGCCCACTGAAAATCAATTAAACCCGGCTACTGCGTGCAGCGCCGGCCCGCTGTTTCTACAACGCTGTTCCTCCGGACGAAGATCTCAGCAGAAGCGCAATCATAACTGCCGGGCGGGCGAGGAGGGGGAGGGGGCGGGGCCGGGCGCTGCTTTACTCGATCGATATGGGCCCGGAGAAATTCTTAAAAAAAAAACACACGGCTACAGACGCCATCTCCATCAGGACCAGGCCAGGCGAGCGGGCCCTGTCAATTGGGCGAGGCAACGACGGGATGTTGGATCAGAACGTCCAATCAGAAAAGGGTCCAATCAGTTTTGAGGAGGAAGTGAGGCGGGGACACTGATCCGCCAATTCTGCTTCCACTCTGTTGTGCTGGGAGGACAGTGATCCTGAGAAGTTGGTTGGACACTAATCCCAACACTGTAGGGCTGCTCTGGACACTGATCCCCATGTTGTACTGCTGGTCTGGACTAATACAGATAACCACTGGGTAAATTATCCCTGTCAAATTCTCCTGCCCCAAGGGAGATCCCAGTTGCCCCTGGCGTGGCGTGATCTTCACCTCCGTGGGTGCTGGTCGTCACAGAGTCCAGCACGTAGCCAAGATACGGTCACCACGGTAACCTCAACCGTGCAGCTCTGCTGCAGATCAGGGGCTTGGGGGGGAAGGGGGGGGGGGGGCGGTGGTTCCACCAATCTCCTCCCTGAGATTACATTACATCACACGTCATGAGCGCAGATGGAAACGGGCCCTTGCCTCTCTTCACGCCGCCCGCGATCGCTTTTAAACTCGTGCGCGAGCGTCGCCATGACGCGCCGCTGCTTATGGGCTTTTAATTACGTAATAAATTCAGCCGCTGCTCCACATTACATTACATTCGTTTAGCAGATGCTCTCATCCAGAGTGGCTGGGAATGGGAATGAGCGCGAGCGCATCCACACGCGCTTCACAGGGGCTAACGGGCTCACAGCAGACCACAGGCAGTGTGTGTCTGCGCAACATCATCGCACATATACCAGCCCAGGAATATCATTAAATCATAAATGCATACTGTAATGCAGGTAATACATCTCAGCCCGGTAACAGGGGACTGGTCGGGTCTCGCTCGTCGCCACGGCGATGGGAGGTAACAGGCACAGATGGGATCCTGCACCCGGTTTTCTTTTTGGTTAATTTCCCCCCGTCCCGCACTCGCCCCGCCAGTGGAGCCCCTCTGCTGAAGGTGTTTGGGATCATCGTTCTCAGCGCCGGCGAGCGTGCGGGAGGGCAGAGGGGATCGGTCTGCGTGGAGTAACGGGGCTTATGGGCCGCGCTTCGTCAAATTTGTGGTGCGTGCGTGTGTGAATGTGTGTGTGTGTGTGTGTGTGTATGTGTGTGTGTGTGTGCGTGCGTGTGCGTGTGTGTGTGTGCATGCATGTGCATGTGTGTGTACACGCAAGTGTGTGTTTGTGTGTGTGAGCGTGTGTGTATATATGTGTGTGTCTCTTTGTGTGTGTATGTGTTTGTATGTGTGTGTGTGTGTGTGTGTGTGTTATTTCTGTGCGTGTGTGTGCATTTGGGTGTGTGTGTGTGACAAGATGAAGGAAGGTCTGTGCTTTGAAACCCCGGAGACGCACCAGCGCACCGCGCCAAAACCCCCCCCCGTACCCTCCCTGAAGGTCGGGGGGGTGCTGTAAGGTTCCCCTCGAGGGCGTACTATTCAGACGCATTTTAGGATGAGCGCCCCCCCCCCCTGTGAGCAGACACTCCTCCCTCCCACTGTGTGGTACTGATCAATGACAGGAGGGCTGGGGAAGGGGGGGGGCGTCTGGGGGGGGGGCACAGTGCATGTGACCGTGAACACAAGCCCTGCAGAGCGGGAAGAAGAGGTTCCCCCAGCGCACCACCGAGAGCTCCTGACTGCTCCACTACCCAAAAAACACACCCAGGAGGGACCAGCACACATCCCTGCACATCTGGCCGCAGCCAATCGCCTTGAGGGAACGGGCTGTTAGGTAAGGACCAACAGCATCACGTTAATTCTGCACTGCTGGACAACAAGTGCGCTAAGGATCTTGTAAAAAAAAAAAAAAAAATCACCATTAAAAAAATAAAAATAAAAAAAGAGAACTGAAATCCTTTCTTTTGTGCGTTTTATCAAAGCTGCAGAAATCAAGGTGGTTTTTTTCCCTCTCTCTTCTTCGCTCTCGCTTCAGTGGTCCTTCAGCGCAAAACCCCCGACAATTAGCTCTGGCATTATCGGAATTACTGTTCCGGGATAATTTTTTGACAATCAAAAGAAAAAAGAAAAAAAAAAAGTGTCTTGTTTTTCGAGCAATACAGAAAAACAAGGGCCAAATTTAAATTAAAGAAGGTTGTTTTCTATTCCCCTCCGTGCACCAAAATATTCAAATGCACCCGCTCGCAATTTATCCGAGCAGAACGATTCCTGGCACGCGCTCAATTGCAAATATTCATTACGGAGATGCGCAAAATGTCATGGTATTTAGGGAAGGCTGGTGGTGAGGCACCATGGGACATTGAGTCAACATACTGGAGGCATTTGCCGGCCTAAAAGATTAATGGAAGAAATGAAAAATGTATTCAAGCGTTGGTCTCAAAGATTGAAAAAACGCCTAGCTGCCGGGCTGGCTGAACTTCACTAAAACATCCTCCAAGCAGCACCCAACCACTGCTGGGTAACAACTCAATTCAAACCAACAAATTTAGAAATATGAACACTCCTCAATAATCACATTAGCAGGCTGGCCCGTAAAATACCATACCAATTATAAAGCATTACTCCTAATTTAATGAGGATTAAATAGAGGCATGCCCAAACATACCTGAAGGAACTCTAAAATCCCAGGCCAGTCAAAACAGCCAGTAGCGGGCAAAACAGAGGAGCTGATTTTCCCCAATTTGCATGGGGGGGGGGGGATAAGTCACGGCCTCAACTCTTAACTAAAGGTTTTAATATTAATCTCTCCAGCCCCCTCTTCGGGCTTGGATTGGCGTGGGTGGCATTTCATGGCTTCACGATTTAGGGTGGAATTTACTGCTATGACAAATCTGGTCCCTTTGGGTCCCTGGACCCATTCTGCAATACAAATTTTCCTGTAGTTTAGACTGTTTTTTTACGCAGTAGCATGAGGTAACGTTGGGGGCCCAAGTCCAATTGATTTAGTTGAATGGAACTGAAATCCAATACATTAGTTGAAAAATCTTTTTCGTTTCATTTCTCAATTAAAATTAATTAAAATGATTTTCGTTTAAATTGCTCTCTCTGCCTGTTGTCTGATAGTGAAATTATGGAAGGATGAAAGTAGAGAGAGGCATGCCAAGCTGACTGAACCGCCGCTCCCCGCAGTGCATGCTGGGAAAGAAGGAAACACTCAGCTCCCGAGCACCTCAAAAGACCTTCTGAACAGAAGCTTCCAGAAACAGTCTGATCGCAAAGGGAAAACGGAGAGGATAAAGCGCTCGAGCTGTCACTCAGCAGGAACAGTGACAGGCAGCCCGACGGTCCGACCTGCGGGCTGAGGAAGTAGCTGTGGCGGCCATTTTTACAGAAACGCGTGGGAGGGATTTCTGACTGCGGCGCTTCACACACACACACACACACACACACATACTCACACAGACTTGCACACACACACACACGCGCACACACACACACATGTACTCACACAGACTTGCGCACACACGCGCACACACAGACACGCGCACACATACACACAGACAAACGGCTCCCGTGTAAATCTCGATACTCGTCTGACGCATCACGGCGGATCTGTTCGTCGCGACACCCAGAGAGAGAGGGAGCGAGCACAGAGCGCCAATCAAAACTGCGAACCGAAGGGGCGTACGGGGGGTGGGGGGGGGGGGGGGGGGTTGGGGGGAGGATGGGTGCGGTGCCGGTGAAATTTAGTAGCGGGGAGGCCCGCCCGTATAGACAGGGAGCCCAACAGAACACCACTGTCTGCAGTGCAGAGGCCCACCCCGGGCCCCATTCCTTCCCATTTCATCTGAGGAAGCCGACAGGTTAATGAAAAAGTATTGATTCCCCGCGCATCCCACGAGATGAAAGAAAGTAACACTAACGCTTCCCAACTTTTTAATTCCGAGGAATTCTTACAGACCTGGAGGGTGGGGGGGGGGAACGTCTGACTGATGACACGGCACAAGTTTGGATAGAGAGAGACGAATAGAGAGAAAGAAAAAGAAAGGGAACAAAAAGAGAGGCTGAGAAATTGAGATTTTAAATTGCCTTTACGGGCACAGTTGTGACCTGAGGAACGGGCCAGTTAGATTGATTCTGACCCGAGAAACCGCCAGTCACATCGATTGTGACCTGAGAAATAGCCAGTCACATATCACGGGTCCTCAGATATTAAAAAAAAGGAGAAAATGTTCAATACATCACTGCCTTGGCCCAAGTACAGAAAAGCAGCGAAGAGAGAAAGCCAGCGAGAGACAGAGAGAGAAAGAGGGAGAGACAGAGTGTGAGAGAGAATCACAGAGGAGAGGCGACTGAGCAACACCAAACCTGAGGTTTCTTCACACTTCAGACGAGCACCTGATGTAACCGGGGGTTCAGGCAGCTGCACCCCTGCAATGCACAGTGCCAGGTGCACCGTGGGATACAGGAGGCTTCACAATATGGCTAACTTTGTTCTCATGGGGCAGAGCTCTTTCTTCAGGGGGAGGGGGAATGGGGTTTTGGGCCTGGTGCAAGGGGGTGGAGTCGGGGGGGGGGGGGGGTTTGGGGCTTGGTGCCAGAAGAGAAATGAGTGTTTTTGGGAAGCCACAGAACTTGGGCGATGGGGAAGGCACTGTCCTCCAGCACACACGGCCCAGCAGACACTGAGGAAACTCACATGACAAGGATCAACAGACAGGGATGTTCAGCGACCCAACACCGCCCCCCCCCCGCCCCCCCCCCCCCCCCCCCCCCCCAACACCGCCTAAATGGGTGGTCTGCCCCGGGGTGGCGGACTAGCGGCCCGTATCAACACAGCCGTGGGGCGGATCTTCCCCCCCTCCGTCCACACCCTCCAGATGACTGGAGCAAGGGGGAAGGAAAAAAAAACAAAAAAAAACAAAACGATTGTGTGTGCCTTAATTCAGCTTCAGAGCTGCTTCACAGAGACCAGCGAATGAAGACGAAGGAATCAAAACGAAGGAGCGAATGATCTCATTTTGTACTCGGCGTCCGATTTCCGACCCCTTACGTTCATTTCTTTCGGCGGTATGCATCGGGAATATTGGTTTAAAAAAAAAAAAAGTCCCCGCCGTTTCCGGCCGAGCACCGCATTGCATCGGCGACCGCGCGCAGGTCTGTCGTGTTTTCCGTCCCCGTCCGATCCGGTCAGAATTTAAAAGCCCTGGGGTCTTGTTTGTGAGGGGCTGCTCAAAAGGTCAGAGTTCACAGGTGGCACTGCAGACGACACCGAGCGGGAGACGCGGCGTTCCGAAAAGCTCCCGCACCTCCCGCTCGTAATCCGCACCCGTTACCCGTGTGTGCTTTTTTTTTTCTTTCCCAATGGAACGTTTTGCGGTGTTTACGACCCGCGCCTCCCTTTTTAAGGAAATCGATGTCCGACGGGCCGAAACGCGGCTCGGTGGACCGACTCCCCGAAGCAGGGAAAATCGAGCGAGGAAGAGCGCGTATTGACGAGGAAGAACCGCAGAGAGGCTGTCCTGGCACGGTTTTTTATAGCTGGCTTTAGTTTTAACCCCCCCCCCCTCCCCTTCCTGCCCTCCCCCTCCCAAAAACGCAACGGGACAGAAGGCTGGGCACAACCCCGGAGAGCATCGAGGACCTGACCACCCTTTGGTTTTGGAGCGGGAGGGTCTGTTTGGGAGGCGGGGGGGGGGGGGGGGGGGGATGGTGCAAGCTAGAGTGCAGACAGGGAGAGAGAATTTATGGTAATGCATAATGTGATGTGCAATATATACCCCACATGCTTTACGGGATTATTGCTCCGTCAAATGCAATTATAAATCCTATTTAATTTGGAAGCAGTCATCTCGTCCTTTTTTTTTTTTTCCCACCCGAGCTCAACTCGGCTACATTATTTCAGATGCTGATACAGATAGCTGTATTGATCCCCAGAGGAAACTGGCCACGGCCATTTTGAAATCCGATGCCAATACGCACGCAAATCCTACGGAATGGGGAAGGAACCCGAAGCTGATTTAGAGTCCAGCAAAACAGGATGTGCTGTGTACATTAGCACTTCCCTTCAGACCAGCCCGACGTGACTTCAAAAACAGAAATCACTTTCTTTTTTTTTTTTTTTTTTACAGCAACAAGCACAGAACCGTCCAGACCCAGGGCGCAACTCACTTCCGCGGACACGTTTCAGCTGGCACCACCTGCGCATGCGTCCCACTAAACGTCCCTCAAAGGTCGTCCGTGAGTGAGTGAGTGAGTGACCACAATTTGCCATGCATCGCCCACGGGCGGCGCCAGTTCCTGCCCGCCGTGGGAAAAACCACAAGTTTTTAAAAAAGCCACGACGGCTTTTGTTCGGCTTGAAAAGGAGCTCGACTCGGTCGTGCCGACAAAGATCCGCGCGACGGCCGAGAAACCTTGGCCAGGCGAGGACAAACAAGCGGTAAACTGCCGCGTAGACAGAACGCCGCTCTCTTAATCTCCGGGCACTTGTGTCCCTTTGTGTCGAGCGTTCCTCGCCGATGAGGGGTTTGAATTACCCAGGAGTGATGGTGATATGCTGCGTGTGTTTGCTTCGAGGCCGAAAAGGCCGTGAGGGGGAAAAAAATGGCTTCCGACGTTGGCGCGGGCTGAAATTCGGGCCCTTGAACGTCCGCTTTCACAGTGGGGGGGGGGGGGGGGGGGGGGGGCGTGAGGTCATCCCGATCTGAAATCTATTAAAAGAATAGAGACTCACAGGCTCAAAGACCATCACGGGCAGAAAACCCCACATTGCCTCGCCTTATCTACAAAGCAAGCCTAGTCATGCCAATTACCATTCTTACCCAACTTCCAACACAGCCCGGGAACAGAGATCACAGACACACGCACGCAAATGTGCGCAGATAAACGCAGTCACACAAACTCACACATGCACACACACACTCACACACACACACACACACACACACACAAACTCACACATGCACACACACACTCACACACACACACGCACGCACACCTGCACACATGCAAGCACACATGCGCACGCACACACACACACACACACGCACACCTGCACAAACACGCGCACAGACACGCACACACACGCGCACACACACGCACACACACACACTCACACGCATACCAGCACACATACACGCACACATGCACGCACACACACACTGAGGCGAGCACGCTTGCAATCAATCTCTCGCAACCAAGCTGCAAAAATAAATAAATAATTTTCCAAATGTAAATCTCCTTCGTAAAATAGAAGGAATAGGGAATGAACTGTTCTGCGGCACTTTCAATTCACTCCCTGTGTTCCTGAGAGAGGGAAAGAAAAAACACAGCAGAAGCCCTGAGCTTGTGGGAAAGCTGAATTCAAAACTGAAAGATTCACACTGTTCTCTCCAAAGCATTTGAAAGTTTTTTTATTTTATTTTTTTTTGGGTGGGGGATTGGAAGGGGTTTAGCAGAGCAACAGGTGAACTCCCCTGATTTGGCAGTAACTGTTGCAGGACCCTGACCTGTTTGCTGGGAGTCTTTTGGGCGGGGCAGGTGGGGGGAAAAGAACTTTTATGTTTTGTACCCCTGCGAAAAATCAAAAGACCAAAGAGGGTTCAAGGAACCCCACCCCACAAGCCTGCCCTGACTGCACGGGGAGATAATTAGACTTAATTTCAATCTGCTTGCATTAAAATATTTTAATCAGTCTGACGGTAAATACAATGTTTTTCTTTTTTTTCCCCCCTCCACACTCAGCCAATTAATGCATTACCATACTGATGCAAACATGAAACGGGAGGCAGGCGAACCCAACAGGGACGCGATTGGAGGAGGCGACTGGAATCCTTCAAACGCCGCTAATCAACAACAAAGCGAAGATGTTTAATGCAGACGCACTAATACTAATACGGTCCCAATTTCTCTCCTCTCACACTAATGAAGCCAAGCCTTTTCTTCAGCACTTTCAAGATATGCATTATTAGTGGGTGGGGTGGGGAGTGGGGGGGGGGGAGTGGGGGAAGTGGGGGGGGGGGGTTTAATGATTAAAGACGAGAGAGAAAAAAAAAGAAAGCAACACCAAAGAAAAGAAAAACTCTTTAAGACGGAGTAATTTGAGAGCCCTTGATTGCGGGAATGCACTGCACGATCGTGGAAAAAACTTGCTGCGCAAAAATGTTTCGAGTCGACATAGCTAGCTGACAGCTGCTAATAACCAACGCCCAAGATGCTCGGATGGACTGAGAACCTGCCGGCTCCCAAGCTTGGGGACAGACACTCGGAGTAACATGACGGCAAGCTCGCACAACAAATTGAATACCTAAGGCATGTATACCTGAACGCTTGCGCACAATTCCATATCCAAAAAAAATATGGTATTGCCGCCAAAAATATAATTTTTGTACGACAAGCAGGTGGCCAGTCATCAACAAATGATGCGGTCATGGCAACCTCTCTGTCAGAGCTGAAAAAAAGAAGAAAAAAGAAGAGCATGGAATGATGTTTTCAGACACAAATTCTCATAATTGCATAATGCACCAAAACCCTGGTACCTAGGATCACGTTTTTCAAATAGGAAGACGGTCACCAAAGTGAAGGCAGCCTGTACTCTAATTTACACTAAGCACAAAGTAATAGCCAGAGTAGAGCTAAGCACCACACTGCATTCTGCAGAATGATAAAGAAATAAAAAAACTTCAAAGGGCAACACTGACTGGGGAGAGCTGAGCCCCACACACACACACACACACACACACACACAGAGGGTACTGAATTTAACAAAGGCGCATTCCTCATAACGGTGTTTTCAGTGTAATTAATATGGGAGGGATTACACCAGACGTTTTTTCCCTTTTTTCCAACAGAGATATCCGGCGTCTTCAGTTGGGATGACTGGTGGGTCTGCCGGGACGGCGCCGGTTGCAGGCAAATCTCCCCCCCAAAAGTACAGCTGCATCTTAATCAGTCCGCCATCCCCGCAAAACGATTCCCTCCTGAATAAATAAGACTCTGTATTGACTGTCTGTGAGCATAATGCAGCATTTTGGGGTTTTTTTTTTTTTTTGTTTAGTTATTTTCCTAACTTTGCGGATAAAGAAAGCAGGACGGAAAACAGAGTTCCTCCCTCGCCCGATTGCCGTACTGTAATTCGACTTTCCACGGGGATAACGTGCCTCGATTTGTCCTCCGACTGAGGCCGGATTGATCCTCTCAACGGCTTCTGAACCTCAACTGAAGCAATCATTAGAAACCCGCATGCGAACCTGTGGCATTCCGTGGAAGCAGAACTTTGGACCATCTATCTCCATGGCAACAGTCAATTGATGCATCGGGGATAGAAGCTGTCCCTTTTGGCAGTTGAGATGGGGGTTAGTAAAAAAAAAAAAAAAAAAAAAAAAGTCATGGTGATACAGGACTGTTAAATATAAATACCCTTTGCCGATTGGCTGTGCTGTGAGGGAGAGGCATTTTTACCCACATTACTGACCAACAGCCACTCGTATATGAAGCAGGGGTTCATCTGACCAAGGAAACAAGGGGACATGCTCTGCATAGAAAAAATGCACAAAAAATCCTGGTTTTATTTTAATTTATCATTCCCTTTTAAATTCAATATCTGTGGAGCCTGTGGTAGTATCCTGTGAAAATGCAGTTTACTCCTGTGCATGCGATCCCATGCATGCGATCCCATGCATGCGATCCTGTGCATGCGATCCCATGCATGCGATCCCCTGCATGCGATCCTATGCATGTGTTCCTATGCATGCGGTCCCATGCATGCAGGAGTAGCCACCCATGAAGGACACCCAGCCAGCCACACAGATGCCAGGATTAGTCACAGTCCACATCTCCCCTCCCCTGCATCACAGTACTCCAGATTAAGTGTACACACACATACACTCACACACACACTCACACACACAGGTGTCGGAGAGACATCATGCTAAAGTGCGCAGCACTGAGGTAGCGTTGTGAATGCTAAAAGCCCCGCTGAACCAGAGCATGTACAGAAGCAATGAAGACAAACTTCCACACAGCACTAGCACAATGCTACACACACACACAGCACTAGCACAATGCTACACACACACGGCGCTAGCACAATGCTACACACACACGGCACTAGCACAATGCTACACACACACGGCGCTAGCACAATGCTACACACACACGGCGCTAGCACAATGCTACACACACACGGCACTAGCACAATGCTACACACACACGGCGCTAGCACAATGCTACACACACACGGCGCTAGCACAATGCTACACACACACGGCGCTAGCACAATGCTACACACACAGCACTAGCACAATGTTACACAAACACGGCGCTAGCACAATGTTACACAAACACGGCGCTAGCACAATGCTACACACACACGGCGCTAGCACAATGCTACACACACACAGCACTAGCACAATGCTACACACACAGCACTAGCACAATGCTACACACACAGCACTAGCACAATGTTACACAAACACGGCGCTAGCACAATGCTACACACACACGGCGCTAGCACAATGCTACACACACAGCACTAGCACAATGCTACACACACACGGCGCTAGCACAATGCTACACACACACGGCGCTAGCACAATGCTACACACACACGGCGCTAGCACAAGAGCGATTCCTTCACGCTTCCTGTTTATCGCGTTCCCGCGGCTCGCTCTAAAAACCCGCCGGTGCCGTCCGCGCCGGCCGCGAAAGCCGCTCGGGCGAGGCGCCGAACTTCAGCGCCGGAGCGGGCGCATATTTCACTCTTCTTCCTGTTTTTTTTCTGTTTTATTTTATTTATTTTATTTTCTCTGTTCTACCGAAAACGGACGTCCTCACCGGCAGCGAGGCAATAAATCAACCGTAAAACACGTCAGCCGTAGCAGTCAAGGAGACGCGCTGGAGGTGAGCTATGAGAACGTCGGCGACGCCGCGACCATTGTTTAGCGAGCGAGAGCACGAGGACACACAGAAACGAAAACGCAGCCGTTCAGCCCGGCTAGGCTCACTCACCATTCAGCCTACAAGCTACAGAAGATCCTCCATCACAAAACATAAACGGCATATATATCAACACCAGACTGCTGTTCCCACCCGGGGGAAGGGTAACACTCATCACCCGCCCACCCCAAACCACGGCCTGTCCCAAAGACCGAGTGGGTCATGAGCATACTTAGCAAAGTCTGGAGAAATCGACCGCTGACCTCCAACTTTGGCATCTAACATTGATCTGAGGCAACATAACAACTTGGTGCTCCTTTAACAAAGTGAACAGTAGCAGGCACCATTACGAGATTACCGGGAGTTATTGCACATACAGTACGGTAGATCAGATGGCCTCCCTGGAGAACCACTACTTCCAACCCCCTCAGTTTCAGACTAGCGAAGTTGTCTGAGGAAAATCCGAACGCTCGGGCAGAACGATTCCATGACGATGCTCGGCGTGTTCCTGGCGTGGCCTGAGCACATACAGGCATCGACCGGTCAACTGCTACTTAACGGTCCCAAGCGATCATCTTCACCCCACCTTTAAACAATTCTTTCACATCCACGGAGCACGAGGAGTCGCCCAGCAGTTTGAGGACCAGGACATTGAAGTTTTCCCGTTGGTCGTGGCCTACTTGGTAACCAGATCTGAGCCAAATCAAGCGTTTACCGGAAACTCTAGACTGGCGACCAAGACAGGGTCATCCACTTCCATAAACTAAGCATGAGGCGACCAACTGCCTTGTGGAACAGTGGTGTGGTGCTCCTCCTGCAGAACTGATAGACTCGATGCCACAGAACCTACAGGCAGCAATGGTCGCAGGAAGTGGCCTAAAACCCAATTAAGGACTTCAGTTTTGGTGTTTATGTTTTTTTCTCCACTAGCTTTACCTTCAACTCGTGGTTGAAGCAGCACATTGAGATGCAACGTACATTTAGGGGAGACATCAGCTTTTTACTGATGTACGCTGAGGGTAATTATAAATTGGTTGATAAATCTGATTTCACCCCCCCCCCCCCCAAACAAAAGCAGTCCTATGCACTTTACCTTGTGCAGCTGAAAAGGAGCCGTCAATCACAGCAGTGGGAGGAAACATACGAGAGTGTTTGCACAAAAGGGAAACAAACCGAAGGCCATCTAAGAGACTTAATTAAAGGCTATGCATTTCTGACAGCTCACAATGCAAAGCCACTTACAGACTATCCTCACGTAGCGCCTCTGTGGAATAAAGCAGAACTTAACGGTTTTCCTTTCTTTCCTCTTCATCCTGCTTTTATCCAAATGAGCCCCACAGAGAAATAAATCTCCTTCTTACATGGGTCACCTGACCAAGAGGTTTCATCACACACAAACAAACAGCAAAACACCATAGAAAATAGCACAGAGCAGCGCAGAGCAAAAAACAACAACCATAGAAGAGAAATGATGAGTCTTAATGACCGTACTGGCCACCAGTGCCTTCTCTGTCAAAAACGAGGACAGAAGCACAAACTGCACATTTCCCTCCTTCCAGCACAATGGAGGGACACAAGCAGTGAAAACTGCACATTTCCCTCCTTCCAGCACAATGGAGGGACACAAGCAGTGAAAACTGCACATTTCCCTCCTTCCAGCACAATGGAGGGACCACACCCCCCCCCCCCCCCCACTCCCGATCGTCCAATGAGCCGGCAGCTCGGAGCTCATCACAGGCAGCCGGATTCCCCTCACGGACGAGGGCCGGGGCAGGTGTAGTAGTCCCCACCTTTGTAAATGAGTTTTCCTTTAGAGCGTGAAGTCAGGTCGCGTGACGGGGCGACTGGGGACCCCCCTCTGACAGCGAGGGTAATGGGACCCGTTTTAAAAAGGGGGGGGGGGGGGCAAGGGCAGCCCACAGCTCCTGGACGGTGGCTCTGAGGACAGGCTTCCCAGCCCCCCCCCCCCTCCCCCCCACCCCCCCCGTGAGTGGCTCCCTGCCAGAAGATTAATTTGCGCCTCCAAACTGACTATTAAACTTGGGCTTTTCATATTCCGACTCCCCGGATTTAATTAAAACAGACTTCATCTTAAGTGACAGAGAGATGGGGGACGGGGGAAGGGGGGGGGGGGGGTTGGTCGGAATGACCTTCTTTTTAAATGAAGGCGCCGGGGGAGCACTGGCCTCCCTCGCCGTCCCTGTCTTCTCCTCCTCCTCCTCCTCCTCCTCTCTCCCTCTCCCTTTTTTATTTCCTTCTCTTCTGCGGCGAAGCTCGGGGGATGATCAAATCCTTAAACACTGGCGCCAAAGACGCCGACGATAAATCAAAAGCACAATCCGTCACAACCTTCATTCATCATTGACGAGGCCCGGCCTGCCTCAAAACCCGAGAGATCGTGCTAGAGACCCGATACTTCCACTCCGCACAGCGCGAGTCCCTCATATTAAATTTCCCATAATCCTTAGAGAGACAGGTACAGTATCGTGGCCTCTCCGACCACGACGCACAGTCGCTGTTAGAGACAGAGGGACGACGCCATGTTATATCCAAACAGGACCGGTCAGAACTCACACACAGGATCTATGGGTAAGGAAGCATCGCAGCGAAAGCACAGACCAGCATCACTCCTGTGTAACACACAAACGCACTTAACTCCACTCAACGGCTTAACTGACACACCAAGGAAAGCTGACAAAAACTGGTTTAAAAAAAAATAAATTCTGCAAAAAAAAAAAAAAGTAATATCAAAGCACAACCTGACAGACCGCCACAACATCAAAGGGAAACATTACCCCGGCTTCATCAATATTTCGGCTAAGCAGCAGAGATGATTATTTGAATATCCAGAATGATCCGGCTCTTAGCAGCGAGATGACAGTTCCTGTGATGGATTAAGCTGAAGCACGGAGAGAGAAACTCCACTGGTTCCGAAGTAAAAGAAAATAAACATCATCGGACATGACTGCCAGTGTAACAATGTCACCCGCAGTGAGTGAGCAAACCGTAAAACAATATACTTTATGGGTCCATTTAAAGATTAATAACTGGACAGCTTGTCCGTTTCAGAAAACAGTAGCGAAGCCAGTGGGAGATAAGATGAGTCCAGAATCTGCATACGGCAGTTCTTCCCCGATCCCTCACCTCTGCTATATTAGCCTTTTCATTTCATTTCCTATCGGAACACGACGCTCAGGAGCCAGGGTCACATTCTTCCCTCAGCGCACGCGAGCTCGTTATCTCGCAAACGTTTCAAAAGCAGGACTGTGTTGAAAACGCACCGTTTCATCTGCAGGAGTGGAGACTACCGTAGTCAATAATGAACTGCATCTGAAACACCCTCAAGACCTGACTCACTAAGTTCTCAAGCACACACACACACACACACACACACACACAAAAATGCATCAACACACAGGAATGTAACTGCAATTGTTTCCAAGTAGGACACTATCCTGTACAGGAGGTGAGACGGGGGAGAAAAAAAAACATCCATTGTGTAGATCGGTGGAAGAAGCCTCTGAATAAACGATTGCAGTGGCAGAATAAAGCTCGTCTCCATGCGAATAAACAACTGAATCAATGCGTCCGTAAAAAGACGAGGGACAACGAGCACATTGTGCGCTTCGGACGGCCGGGGGGATGAGATTACCCAACTTGTTGCGATGTTCTCCTCCCCCCTGCGTGATTACGAACGTTTGCTCGCGGCGATAGGGCGACGCGAACGCACGCGTACGCACGCCGGTTTTCGGGGTGAAACTCCCGGGCTAGCCGCAGCGAAAACCAAGCAGCTTGTGAAGCGTCGAGCTCCACGAGGCTGTTCTCAGGTTGTTCACAGCACAGGAGAGCCGAAGGCCTCGCTTGCATTTAGGGGGTTCCTTGGGTAAAGTGCCCTACAGATAAGTTCTGATTTTGAAATCTAATTTAGATTTTTTTTTTCATAAAAATAAAAACGACACTCTACATAAGTCCAGGGAGCATTTTTGTGGTGGAAAAGTAAGTGAAAAATCGGTGGAACAGCATCTAGGCGTTCCAGTGAAAATCCGGCTAACTGACCTTTGGTTGAAAAGTGAAAGCCGACTAGGACACACCCAGGCTATATCTAGGAAGAAGCTGAACAATATTGGGCTAGAATCTAGTTTTTGTCAAAAAGTCTCTCAACCTAGATACCCACCCCTCCAGACATCTAGATTCCAGCTCACTGGGAAGGGACACACATAAGGTCACGCCGCACAAAGGGGCACATATTAGGCGCGCCCCAAATATAATTACAGAGCTCCAGAGCCTTGATGCTCGATTTTGGGTTTTTGTCTGGTCTGAAGTCAGAGCATCTCTAAACTTTTTCTTTCTTCGCTGGCCGAACCCCAAGATCCAAATACCTTAGCCAGCCAGTAACTCCAGTGACAGATGCGCTGGTACTGTTACAGTGATGTACGGGGGGGGGGGGGGGGGGGGGGGGGGGGGGGGGGCGGGGGGGGGGGGGCATCGCATGTCACACAATAAAGCAATAAAGCCATCGCTGTACCTCGCTGACACAAAGAACTCATTCAGAAAGTTCCGGGAGAGGTGGGGTGAGATGGGGAGTGGGGGGGGGGGGGAGAGACGAATAAACAAAAAAAAAAAAAAAAAAAATCAAAAATCATTGCTGTCCTTTGGCTGCCTTAGCAGGCCGCCATTCCATTCATTTCAGGCCAAGGGAACCAACGGACTCGTTTGCCAGACCGAAAAAAGAAATAAAAGTGACCGTTAAAGACCGTTAATTGCTGCCCCCGACATGAAGTGGAACGCAATGTTCCAGCTTCCAACGAGCTAATGGGCGAGAGGAATCCTTCTCTCACAGAGAGGATTAAGAATAAATGACAGTGGCTTTCTACATGGAAGGCTACTCCCACCATCTACCCAAAAAAATTACACCACCCCCCCCCCCCCCCCCCCCACCCCAAACTTCACCCCCCCTTGAAACAAGGTGAACGTCTGAGGACAACTCCTGGGTAACCCACATTAGGGTTCTGAAGTATTTCTAAATGCCCAACAGACAAAAAAAGAGCTTTGGAATGGTTATTTAACCACACATAACCCCCCCCCCCCCACCCACCCACCTCCACCACCACCACCCAACAGCCTCAAACGTGCAAAAGTCCACAAACGACCTATTTGCAAACGAAGGAGACTGTGAATCATGATAACAGGTGCTTATAATGAGATTGTCATGGTAATGACTGAAAATAAAAACATTATCGCTAAGCGATGGGAGCACTCGAGGATTTTTTTTTTTTTTTCTACGCGGAAAATATAATGATGCTATATACACTACGTCCTCATAAATCGGAGAGTGATCTGTAACCAGAGAAAATTGTCACCGTGTTAAACAATGCCGCTTCGTACTTACGAGACTCTGTGGAGGTGGTCGCGAGCTGAATTCAATGGCGGAAAAACAAACTCGTGGATTAAAAAAAACCCCTCGGTGGAGCCAAACATCGTCGAAGCCCGGGCCAGGCCCCCGGTGATCAATTCCAGTCAATTCTGTAATGCCAAGCTGGGCACCGTTAATCGTTACAAATGATTGTCCAAAGTGCATTTGTCCAGGAGATCTATCGACGTCGCGGATATGATCTTTGACAGGAGGTCGTGCATCTCTTGGTCCCACGCGCGCGGCTTCGGGCAAATCCAATTAGGCCGACCGCCGGGGGGGGGGGGCGCGCCGGGTTACTCCGCCTCTCTCCGCCCCGGTACCGCCGACGGGCCCCCGAGTTCCGCTTTAAACCCGCCGTTCGGCGAAGCCCCGCGCGCCTCCCCGCCGAGCGAACGTTACTCTCCGCCTGTCGATACGCGGATTAGCGTGGGTGAAACCGGAGATGGCGAAAATGATAAGTCTCTCTGTGCGTTATTGCTTTACGCAGGACAAGAGAAGGGGGGGAAGTGCAGGGATTGGGGGGGGGGGGGGGGGGGGGGGGCTCCAATGTCTGAGATCAAAGGGGTTAGCGCTAAGAAAAGGTTTTACGTACTCACCTTAGGCCGAAGAGAAAGACCCATAAAAATGTCAGGCCAGGTTGACATTTATCGGACGCGAGCCACAGGGTTTGTGTTCTTAAAGCTGGAATGAAAAGAGAAGGAAGAGGGAAAAAAAACAGACATTAGAAAGAGCGACACTCGGCATCATCTGTGTGGGACGGGTTTCGTACGGAGGGGTCGGGCAGGACTGACGTGCGCCGCTTCCAAAAATTTAATCAGCCCCCGCGCTACCCCCTCCAAAGAAAATCCAGCGGGAAGCCTACTTTTCCTGTTCCTGAAAGGAAAACACCGCGAGGTCCAGCACTTATCACCGTCAAGCGCTCCGATTGGTGGACTCCATGTACTGTACCCCCCGGAGGGATCCGATTGGCGGGCTCCATTTGTTGTGACTGGCCGACAAAAAGAGAACCCCGGAATGAACCGAAACGATTCAGGTCCACCTCCTTAAAAGGGCATGTGAAGCGAAAAAGACGTTGCGCAAGAGCATAATGCCCGCGTCCTCGCGCATGCGATTTTGGAACATTCGCCCTTCTGCTGCTAAAAATAATGATAGCGTGCAGCTACCCGTTACTGCGCATCAGTGGTCGCCGTTAAAAACCCCAAACGGCCCAGAAGACCGCTTTCCTTCTGCCAAAAAGACCGAAAAGTTTCAAAAACCCCAAATTCCGACTCAGCTCGCCAGCAGGCAGACGTCAGACGTCCTGCAGAAATAGAATTCGAACCCTGGACTGCCATCAAAGAGAAGGAAACAGGATTCAGCAAAGGGAATTGGCAATTCACCTGCCTGGTAACACCCGGCAACGGCAGGTGTTGGCGCTGAGGGTTTTCGAAGGTCTCTGGCCCTCCCTACCTCGCACTGGCGACCTGTCACTCAAAGCCAGAGCTCCTCCCCCCACTGAGAGAGCATGACGCAGGAAGAGTCACCTGTGTCTTCAGAGTGGACGCATAATGCTGCTGTCACCCAGAAGGCCTAATAAGCCATCCAATAAGCACACTTGGAGACTGCTGTCACTCGAAGATGGGAAGTCTTTAGTGACGGACATAGAAAGACAGACAGACAGACAGACAGCCAGCCAGGGAGACAGACAGACAGACAGGGAGACAGACAAGGATGAGCAGCATCCATTTCCCCCCTAGCCTGAAACACACAAACAGGCCCAAACAAGTAAAAGTCAAAATTAGAACCCCACCCCCCAGATTCAGCACGATTCAGAACAAAGATAAGAAAAGATCATTTCCCAAATGCCGAGAGTTATGTCATTTCCTCTGAGATCGGCCTATCGCGTTTCCTGCAGCGTCCTCAAAGAAGATAAGAGCAGTGCTGGTGCAGTGAAGAGGTGCCATGATGCTCGAGGAAGAAACAGGCAACAACAAATTATTAAATAAATAAAACATTTACCGAAGGGATGAAACGCCTTCCTTATATAAAACACACACACAGACACACACACTCACAGTCACTCTCATACTCACATATGCGCAAAAACACACACGCACGCACGCACACACACACACACACTCACTCACTCTCATACTCACATACGCACACACTCACAATCAAACTCACACGCACACACACACTCATACTGACACACTCACACACTCACAATCATACTGACACACTCACACACACACACACACACACACACACACACACTTCATCAGGGGTTTTTAGGATTTTTGCCTTTTTATTTAAGCTGTAGACCTGAATCAACGCCTCACAAAACATTTTACAAGACAGGCCCGTTCAGTTCAGGGTTCACTGTCAAGCTTCCAGACAACATTTTTTTTTTTTGTCGTCGTCGGGGGGAAACGGTAAACAAAGAGAAACTCTGAAAGTAGCCCAAATGAAGGGGACTGCAGGGGCACAGGGTGACAGGAGCACAGGGGGACAGAAGCACAGGGGGACAGGAGCACAGGGTGACAGGAGCCCAGGGTGACAGAAGCTGCGGAACTCCAGAGGTACAGAGGGACAGCCAAAGAGCCCCCATACAGTTAAAAATCAGCGTCGTCGCGATTTCCGTTACTCAGACCTTCCCACGCCAAGCTACACAAAATGGCCGCAGAACAACCGGCAATTTGAGGCCTGGCTACAGCGGCGCATATGTGACGGGGTTCAAGGCTCCGTGCTAATTTAGGCCCTTTTAAAGATGCGGCTGAAACAGGGAGGGGCCGCGTTCTTGTGAGGGGGGGGGTGGGGGGTGGGGGGTACACAGGGTGAGGATTTTTCCAGACACAAAGCTGTCAGTCCCTCTACACTGCACTCACTGAATTCCCCCAAACACAATGGCCCTTCCCAACATGCCCTGCAGTGCTGGAGACCTCTTCAGCTTGTCCCAATTAAAAATAATCCCAATTAAAAAATACTAATAATAATAATAATAATAATAATAACAAGAACAACAAGAAACCATAATAGTGCTCTTATGCTATGCGCATTGTGTCCTGCTGAATGCCGAATATAAGGAGTCCATTGGGGCCACATGCTCCCCCCCACCTGGACCGGGGGGAGAGGGAGGGTGGTGTTCCAGATGGGCCACCTCCAGACGGGATGGGAGCAGGTGAGAGACCGCGGTGGGGGTGCGGGGGGGGGGGGGGGGGGGGCAGATGGAGAAGGTGCCAACCAGGAATCGATTCGGAGGCAATTACCACCAGAAAGCTCCAGCCTCACTCCTCAATTAGAGGCCCTCGCACCGGGGGGGGGAGGGGATGAGGGTTGCCAGAGCAGGGAAAGGAGGAATCGCGCTGTCACAGTCTGGCAGCCACCTGGACTCCCCTCTACTCCCCCAACCCACCCCCCCCCCCCCACTCGCCCAAGCAGAAATCTCCCAATCTGGCAGCTCTCCTGACCTACATCTAAAATAGTCCCTTCAACAGTAATTACAAGGAGGCGAGGGTGGGACACACACACAGACACGCACGAGCGCACACACACATGCACACACACACAGGCTCAGGACTTCGGGGGGGAACTTAGGAAGGCAGTCACAGAGGTTCGGGTGGCGGGGGGGGGGGGGGGGGGGGGGGGGTACGTACGGCGGGGGGCGTGTTCTGCAGACGCGGTTCGGAGGCAGCGGCGGTCCGGCAGCCGGCATGTCGACTCTCGCTCACGGTGACGAGGTAACACACAACCGCTGTGACGCGGTGTTAGCGACAGGATAAAGATGAGCCAGCTGGTCACCGGGGGAGCGACGGTGGGGGGGGGGGGGGGGGGGTGAGGGGGGGGGAATGCTCTTTCCGGCCAGGCCCCGCCCCACCGGGCGCACTCCGACGAGGAGACATCGCGCCTCCCTCAACGTCGCCGGAGCGATCGCGCCGACGGAGTCCCGGCCGCTCGGCGTTGATAGCGGTTGCGCTCCTGCGGCGCGGCGCAAACTGGCCGTGAGGTTAATTGGGAGCGACAGGAGCGGTTACTCACACGGAGGTCCTCTGCCCCTGTAATGGGGGGTGACTAATTGGGCGCGGGGGGCGGGGGGGGGGGGGGGGGGGGGGGGGGGCAGTATGAGGCTTTTTGGCGACGGGGTGACGTGGCGCTGATGGGTCTCAGACCCAAGGGCCACGGGGGGGTCGTGGGTTGGGGGGGGGACGGAGAGCTCGTCTGTCGCTGCGGCTAACTCGCTACATACGACCCCTGCCTGCTCCGGCTCGCACCACCGCCCTCTGCGTCGCCCCGGGCGACGGATTAAAGACTCCGCGTCACGCAGCGGAGGCGAGAGCCGCGAGCGGGAGCGTCACAGCGAGACCCCGGCGAAACGCGACATCGCGGCCTGCTCTCCGCGGACGGAGGAGGAGGGGGCGGGACAGACCGAATTCGCGGCGACAATCCGCGTCGGCGCTTTTGGGCAAAATTAAAAGGGAACGAAAACCGTCGTCTGAGAGGAGCGAAGCGATGCAGACGCAGAGAGGGCTCGTCGGATTCACCTAGCGCAGCCTCCTCAGAGCCGAGCCACAGCTGACCAACGCTAAGCTAATGCTATCATTTTAGAGAGAGAGAGAGAGAGAGAGAGAGAGAGACAGGGGGAGAGAGGGAAAGAAAAAGAGAGAGACGGGGGAGAGGGAGAGAGAGAGACAGACAGACAGAGAGACAGGGGGGAGAGAGGGAGCGTCACAGCTCGTTGAATTTATCTGAGTGCAGCCTCCTCACAGCCAAGGCACAGTTGACTATCATTTTAGAGAGAGAGAGAGAAAAAGAGACAGAGACAGAGGGAGAGGGATAGAGAGAGAAAAGACAGACGGGGAGAGAGAGGGAGTGAGAGCAAAACAGAGACAGAAAGAGCAAGAGAGACACGGAGACATGGAAGGTACAAACAGGCAGGGAAGTAAAGCCACCTAGAGGACAGCAGTGGTAGTGCAGGCCACTCAGCGCTGACCTTTTAAATACACCAGACTGACTTGTACTTTGGAGAAGAACAATTTGTTATGCAGATGAATGGCACCACTTCAATGAATATATTATGCAACCACTAAATGGGGCCTGACGAAAACAATGCAACCTTTTTCTGAAAGCAATTACGAAGCTAAAGGATGCAGGGGATTTCGCTGGAGTGGTATTTGGAACTGCTTCAGACATTCCAATGTAAGCAAATTTCTCAAACGCACTGTTCGCCACTCTGAGAAACACTGGTAAATACTTTGCGGTAAACAGTCCACAATCCCGCCAAGACAATGGCTGTACAGACAGACTGCTTTAATTTTCATTCAAAACATTTTTTTTTTTTGTTTCGTTAAATTGCAATGCATCCCGTATGACTGCAGTAAACAGTGTTTGGATTGAATTATATCCTTCTGTTTTTCCGTTTGGCCTCAAACCCAAGAACGATAACCGCAGAGACAGCATGGTTATTGTTTTGTTTATCAAATATCCATATTTATTTCAGCTCGGAACATAAAAAAAGCTCAAAATGAATGTGTTGAGGTGCGACAACACCTGAAAAGCCTCGAGCCAACTGTCAAAGTCATGTTGCGTGTGCCGAATTATACCACCAAACCCAGGGGTACACCCAAATTCAATTACCAAAAAACTAAAGCCACTGCGGGAGGAGGTGCCTGGTTGGCCAGGAGAGGGTCTACTCTCTTCCCTCGGTGACCAAATCGACGCCCAGTGACCCCGGCGAAAAAAAAGGCTAGGGACACTGTGCTGTAAGAGGTGCCATCTTTTGGATGAGACGCCAAAACCCGAGGTCCCGCCTCGGGCCGGTCGTTAAAGGTGCCAAAGGTGGGTTATAACCCTCGTGTCCCGGTCAATTTGCCATAAAGCCGGCGGTGACAAGTTCAGTTTGCAGTCCCCAAAATTACTCTGCAATTATGAGGTAAATACAAGTAGCTACTGGTAAGTACATTTTAACAATTAGCATGAAAGTAAATAGTAAGTAGTAACAAATCACTGTAACAGGAATATTTACTTGGTAATTACATCCCAGTGCATCTGATTGAGTCCACAACATCTGGTAATTACATACCAGTGCATCCGATTGGCTACGACACTTGCAGTCCCCACCCACGCTGATTCCCCTAGTCATCAGAGCAAAAAAAAAAAACTGACATGACTCACCTGGTTGAAAAGGATTAAGATGAAAGAAAATGAAAGAAGATAAAAGGGATTTTGGTGTCTGTTGGATGACACAGGGAAGCAGACATGCGTTCAGAGACTGGAAAGACCTCTGTCCTGATTGGTGGACAGGCACAAGCATTTTATTTCTGGTGTAGGGTAAAAAAGTTGGTACTTGAACCACATCACATTGCATTTGCCCTGCCAAACCCCAGACCACTGGGTAATATTCTCTTCAATAAATCAAACATGTTTGGAGACTCTGAACACGCCAATCTGGAATTCCTACAGTCCTCTTGAGATGCATCACTGTTCAATGACCAGTAACACTCAGAGATTCTCCAAGGAACCTCCACATAACAGCCTGAGGTGTAACCGAATAGCAAACAGAAGGAAGGCACCGCTTGGTGAACAGGAGAATCACACAGAGGTGCAACAGTGAATAACTATCTGAGGAAAGGCAATGGCTTTACGAACAGGAGAATCAATAAAAATAAAAAATAAAAAAAACACTCAAAACTCAGGTCAAAGACAAGCAGGATCTAGCGAAATGTGTAAACGAGACCACAGCCATGCAGGAACCTGGAGACGGTTTCTCTCTGCATCTGTGGAGAGTTATTTACAGCCACCGCTGGGCCCGGATCCCTTTCTCCCGGCTCAACGGAGGGCGGTCTACCATCGCGGTTTCCGGAATATCTCAGCTAACAACGAGCGGATTCTTACTTCTTTTTTGCGATGAAGATGAGCAGTCGTCTAAGGTTGCCTCTTGACTAACTCTTCTCATTTCCCTCATGGTTTTTGGGGCTGGTAATGGGGGTGAGTGTGGGACAGATCAAATATCGATAGCCTATCCCAGGAGGGGTAAAAGGGTCTGGTGCGGTCTGAATGAGACTTTTATTGTACTGGAGCCGGAGGACGGTTTTTAATTTCATTTTCAAAGAGTTACTTTCAAGTACTACTTCTACTTTGCCTCCTCCTGCACCTCCTGCTTCTCATCCGCCATGGGACAGGGTTTCCAGCAGGGAGGGTCAGGATAGGCAGCATAGACACTGCCTACCTCATGAATATCCAGCAACAAATAAAACGACGAAATTGTACGTACATGTAACAAACCATTATTGATTAACCTTTGTCGTCACATCAAACTTTCACATTGTAAACAGTTCGGCCACAAAAATACAGACATTTTCAGTCACCCACCCAGCCAAACGTGATGCATTTACTCAGCCACACAAGCTTCCGCTAACTGCCTGTAAATTGATATTGTAAATGCAAGCAAGTTCCTCTTACATTGCCTCAGTAATGGGCGTCCTCGCATCCAAATACTCACCGCTGCCTTCATTATGTCACCGGACTTCATTCATTTTGACGCACGGACAATATTATCGCTTGCATCCAAAAGTCGAACGCAAGGCACGGATCCCCTCAGACTTTAGGGGCGTGACCTACCTAATGCTTAGCCAATCAAATGGCTCATTGCGTCGACTGGGGAGCCACTTGCAGCGACCAAGAAAACAGCCGGCAGCTGCTGCAGAAACCCACCGAGACTCCCACGTGGAGCGAGCGGTTCCCCGAGGAGCTGCGGATCTCCGCAAGACGTCTGACTGCGCCCCAAGATTTCAGGCGAGCCACGCCCACACCCAAAAAACGGGAAATTACCAACAAAAAGAAAACACGGGCTGTGTTGTGAAAGCCGTCTCACGGTGTGTCATCTCAGTATAACAAACCATTCAGACAGGGCTGAGCCGGCATGCAAATATCACAACTGCCCAAGAAAAAAACAAAACAAAGAAATAGGCATGAATGCAAATCTCACATATCCCCTGATACGACGTGCCAAGGAGTTTTTCAAACTCCGACAGACCGCTCTCCGCTCGCCCGACCCTGACAGGCTCGACACCATCCCCCCCCCCCCCCCCCCCCCCCCCCCCCCCCCCCCCCCCCCCCCCCGGCAACATCCATTTTAACGGTAATCCGGGTGCTGCGGAAGCTGGACTCCATCCAGGGGGAAAGAGCGCCCGCGGAAATCCTAAATGCTGCGATGACGCATGAAAAACTGCATTCAAATGGCTTCGTCATTTGCACGGACGACGGGGGCCCTACGGTGTGGAAACCCACGGCGACGGGCGACGGCGACGGGCGACGGCGGCGGGGGGGGGGGTAGGGGGGGGGGGGGGGGGGTGATGACCCATTTTTTATCAACCGTAAACAACGTTGCGCCGGGACGGCAATCGTATTTTCAGAGAGGGGCGCGAAAACGGAGACCGCGCCGACAGGGCCCGCTCGTAAAAAGGAAATGTTAATGGAGGACTTTTCGTTCCGCCGCTGAACGCGCTACGGTTAGCGCCGCCGCAGACTCGGCTACAGGCCGGTGATAAACGCCCAGACCGCCGGGCCACGGCAGCCGCCTCAAACGCAAACTCACTCAACCGCCGTTATACCAGAGAAATGGACTTTCAATACGGCTGTTTTTGTTTGAGGCTACATTTTTTTTAGCGACGTTTGGCGTTTAAACGTTTAAAGTGCCGTCGAGCTGACCAAATATAGGCGGTCCGAGCCCAAAACGAGCCGGAGGGACCGCGGTGTCCACGGCAACGGAGACCTTGGCCTGAACGAAGCCACGCGACCAAAAAAAAAAAAAAAAAAAAAAAAACATAACTATAAACTGTCAGAGAACTGTCTAAACAGGAAGCTGAACTCATCTCAGTCTATCATGCTGCCTTATAGCTGTCAAAAAAAAAAAAAAAAAAAAAAACCAACTGCCGGAAAAGGGAATTAAAAAAAATAAATAAATGAACTAGTTTGCATGCAAGAGACAGTCTGTCTGGCGATGAGAGCGTGCGTGTGGAGTAAGCGCCAAACCTGCAGAACACGCTGATCGGTTTCACGTCGCCGCGGCTCTCCTGCTCACTTGGGCAGATGTGTTTATGTCTGTTTTTGTACTGTATTATTATAGAGGGAGAAATTTCACAAATGTCAGGGCTACGCGAGGCTGGGCACCTGCTGTCGCTTCGTGGCGTGTGTAGCGCGGCTCCTCGAAGTGATTAAACCTCAGTGTGGCGTGGCGCTCGATAATGACGGTGTGTTAACACACGTGCGCACACACAGGCACACACGAACACAGGCGCGGGGTTCAGCTTCTTCCTTGACATGTGTAAACGGGGTAGCGCATGCACAGATGCACAGTAAAGCAAGGGGGTTTGGTAACGAGAAGTTCCCCAAGGGAAAAACTGCTATTCTGCTATATTCTAAAGGCGTGTAATGCTAGTTGCTTTCTCGTTAAAGGGGGGGGCGGGGCCGCTGGGGGGGGGGGGGGGGGGGGGGCTTGTCCTGTAAAGGCGCTATACCAGTGTGTGGACAGGCGCCACGGACTGATATCAAACCTGGGATATTAAAAAAGGGGGATTTTTCTTTAAGAAAAGTGTATCAGTGGGTCATAAAATTAAACCTCATTGATGAAAATAGCACCTTCTTTGTAGGCAGTAGTAAGAATACTGCTGTTGCAAATTGATTCTTCTGAGAAACAGTGTTTTTTTTCCCCCTTTTCAGTCATTATGACATCACAGTTACCTTGTCACATTCGAAAATTAAGTTGCTATGGAAGCAAGTATCAAACCACCTTCTCTCTTGAACCGTTAAATTGTGGGGTAGGAAATTGCAGTGTTCTTTGGTGCTTTTCTATCAAAAGAAGCCACAGTACCCAAGAAATTAGCATCAGAAGCAGAACATGTTCCCTGGGAAAATGTTGGCCTAAACATTAAAAAATCACCCTGGAAACCATCCAGTTGTTGTTAACTGCATGTTTATTCGCTGTGAAATATAAGGCAGTGATGAGATAATATGGCTGTAGTACAAATGCTAGTGCCAATTTTAGGAATAGCTCAGATCAAGATCGCTGACACTGGTTCAAGTACCAGCACTTCTACATTTGTCTTGATCCCAGATGCTCTTTGTCTCTCCCCCCCTTCTCTCTCTCTCTCTCTATTCAATTCAATTTAAATGCTTCACTGGCATGACAGCTTTCAAAATACATATTGCCAAAACATAATGATAACAACTATCAATCATAACAGTACAAATAAAAGTCTCTCTCTCATTTTCTCTCTCTCTAGGATCTGGAAAGGGGCAATACAGTTCCTGCAACAGTAGTTTCTTGCAACCTGATTGGTCCCACTAAGTTTTAGCCAGTGCTATGACATGTTATAGGTCAGTGGCCTTTGATTGGAGCCCCACAGCTGCACAAGATCACAATCTGGCAGGAGTAACTGACCACTCATGCAACAGGAAAGCACTTCCCAGAATTAGTGTGGACACTCCTCATTAGTGTCAGCCTAGCTTGGGTCATCATAGTACAGTAGCCTCGCTTGTGACCCTGAAGAGCAAGGTTTCCCGCTGCACTAACTCCTCCCGTGACTGGTTACCCCCTCCACCCCTGTCAAGTAGGGTTTGCGGTACCCTAAAGATTATGAGCCTGGGAAACTGTAAAATCGGAAGGAGCGTGGAATCCATGAGCCAAAACTGCACAGAGTGTCAGGAAGGCAAAAGGAAGCCTGAAAGGGGGAACTTGTGAGGACTGACTGATACCAGCCTCCATCACAGACCATGCCCAAAATTCATTTCTGCTTTAAAGGGGGGGGGGGGGGGGGGGGCAAAGGCTTCCAATCCGCAACTCCCCACACAGCGAATCCCCCCCCCCCCCCCCCCCCCCGTCCCCATCCCCCGCCCCAAAACCGTCTGAAACAAATCCTCATTTCCCCTTCGTAGCACACGCTGTTTCCCGGGTTCGAGAGCCCCTGCGTTCTCGACTGGGCTAATTTATCCGCCATGCCTCCAATGAAGGAGCGAGAGGGCCCGTTATGCGCCCGCATACAGGAGGCTTATCTTCGCCTGCCGGAAAGTTCTCTTTGTCTCAGTTTAGCCACTGGAATGAGATAAAACATACCCTGCACACTTCATTTATGATACTGAATAAATTAATGGCTGCTGACAAGCACAATAATTTTCATTTGGCAACAGATAACACAATAATTACTGGGTGAGGAATTAAAACGAGTTGGGTGGAGAGAGAGAGGATGAGAGAGACATTGCAGTACAGACAGAAAGGAAAAAGAGAAAGGGGAAGACAGGGTTCGAGAGAGAAAGAGAGAGAGAGAGTGCTTTGTTTTGGGGGTTTGACAGCCCCTGAAGTTAGAGACAGTGTGACAGTGTGGTAGTTAGATTTATAATGCGGGGGGGCAGGAGGACACACACACACACACAAAATTTAACAGAGTTTTTTTTTTTGCATGAACAGAAGCATTAAAACATCACAAAACTGCCTTGGCCTCTTGCTCCTGGTTTCATCACCGGTTTGCGATAATCGCTTCCAAATTACGATGCCCAGCTCCGCTACTGCGCATCAAATCATTAAGTTGTCAATAAAGTTATCATTTCAAGGCGATTAACATGGCACATCTGAATAGACCCAATTTGGAGCGCACGTCACAGTTAAGTCACGACAGTTGTGCAATGCACTGTGGTGGCAGAAAACAAGTTGGCTGAATCGCTGAAACACCGCCAAAATGTCGTTGTGCTGTGCGCTGTCAAAGGATTAATAGCAAAAAAAATAAAAATAATAATAGGGCCTCCATTTCTATTTAATACCATCATCGAGTACCCCCTTTGAAGCTAAGAGCAGACACTTGCAGCTGCAAGCCATTAAAAGAAGAGACCGGACTGATGATATCATTTCGTAGTTCTCATCTTTGTAGTGCCCGTTTCATATTAGGTAATGTTTTCTCCAGTGTGCTCAACACATACAAAGCCAGAAATGACTGAAGTAGGCTAACAGCTAATGACTAACTAAGCAGCTACCGCAGAGTTAGCATCCGCAGGCTAATTTATAATGGAAACACCAATGACCAATATTAGCAACTTTAGCGCGTAGGCTTGGAAACAAACCAAAATGTTCCTGGGGAGTTTATAACAACATTCAGTAAGGGAAGCATAGAATTATTAAACTGGCATATGGTACTATGGTGTATATATAAATCAGTGGTCTTAAACTCGTTGCCATGGAGAGCCGTGTGTATGCAGGTTTTCGTTCCAACCAGTTAATGCTGCCTTAATTGAGTCCAATTACTCATTCAGCCATATGCATTTAACTGCATTGAAGCACAGAATATAAGCAAGTTTTTATTTAGACAACCTGAGTCACCATAGACGTCGGGTCACCATTATGTGCAAACCTGCATCCCTAATTCAGCAAATAATTGAACTAATTATATAATCAAGATCTGAGGCTGGAATAAAAACCAGCATACGCACAGGCCCTCGATGGCACTGAGTTTGAGGCCACTGATACAAATGCATAGCTATCGGAGAAATGGCGTACATATCGTGTGTTCCCACGCCCCACCAAAACAAGTCACGTTTAAGGAACACAGTCCTTCCAGAGAACACTGGACAGAATGACATTGAAAGGGAAGAAAGTTCTCCTTCTCCCTCCCTCTCTCCCACCCTCTCCCTCTCTCTCTCTCTCTCCCTCCCTCTCTCTCCCTCCCTCTCAACATTAATGAAATCCCTGTACGCAATTACAGCACAATGAAAAAATAATCAATGATTCGCTGCGCTGTGACTAATAATAGCGAGCGGCCCATAATGCAACAGCCATTTGCCTGCGCGTGCCTTCGGGCCGCTCGATACCAGGCAGGTGCTGTAACGTAGAGGCCGAGGCCTCATTGGCTCATTAAAAACGCCTGTGGGCTGCTGGCGCTGCGGCGGCTAAGCTCGCGCTACTTCATTAGCCTGACAGATGCTGCGCTTTATTAGGGACCCGCCGCGTCGGGAGATCGCACACGGAGACGCGCTCTGTCACCGGCGCCGTGACACGGCGGTGCTGCGTGAACAGATGCAGTCCCCAACGGCTACCCCTCCACCCCCCCCTCCCCGCTCCCCTCCAAACCCCCCTGCCCCCATCCGTACTGTCACCCCCCCCCCCCCCTCCAAACCCCCTGCCCCCATCCGCACTGTTACCCCCCCCCCCCCCCCCCAAACCCCCTGCCCCCATCCGCACTGTCACCCCCCACCTCCACCAACCCCCCCACCAACCCTCCCTCCAAACCCCCTGCCCCCATCCGCACTGTCCCCCCCCCAAACCCCCTGCCCCCATCCGCACTGTCACCCCCCCCCCACCCCCCCACCAACCCCCCGCCATACCCCCATACCCCCCCCTCCAAACCCCCTGCCCCCATCCGCACTGTCACCCCCCCCCCCCGCCCCCCCACCCCCACCAACCCCTCGCCATACCCCCCCCCCCCCCCCCCCCCCAAGCATGGTCATGCCCTTTGGTGATCTGCCTCGTCAGGCTCCCCTATATCAGTGCAGTTGTGCAGAGGAGAGTACAGTTGCCCCCCGTTATTGGACTGGCGCCGACTCCAAGGAGACAAAGACACTGGCTCAGGACCGCCAGCAGTTCGCTGGAGACTCGTTGGCCACAGGTGTGGGAAGCTAATTAGGCTGCTACTGTTGCAAAAAAAAATTTAATAAAAAAAAGAATATTTAGCTGCGGAGTCATCAAACCCCTCTGCTGCCGTGTGCTTAGGAGTCTCTTAAACGCCCGTTCCCCCGCTTAGGGCTCGATTTCCGAACGAGCGACAAGACCGGCGGCGTTAATTTAGTTCTGATGTTTACACGGATTCCTCCGGCTGAAGCCGTCGAGCAGGAGGGAGAAAACACGTCATCCAATCAGACGGCGTTCCTCGCGCGGAGGAGGCGGCGGCGGCGGGAGAGGGGAGCGGTGTTTGCTCCCGACCCGCGCCCCAGGAAGACGTAACCAGAGGGGAGAGAAAAGGCAGACACGGAAAGGTGGGGGGGGGGAATCGAAATTCCTCCTGTAATAGATTTGCGGGGCGGACTGAACAAACGGCTCGGTGTGTACACTGTGCTATTAGGAGACCCGGGGAGGCCCGGCGGCTCATGTTTGGCTCTGGATGGAGCTCCTCCACGGAGGCGGTGGTGCTCCGTCTCCCCGCTCGGTAAGAGGGATGAGGTCGCTCCTCGAGGGCAGGCGGTGATTCGCTCGCTCGTTCCACCGGCCGCAAACCCGTGGCTTCATGGCCGACTTGCTCGCCGTGTTCTTTCCCAGCATGCATCATTTCTGAAAGAGCATGACTCACAATCCCATCCATAAGCACAAAAATCATAAACACGGCGGAGGGAGGAGGCTTGCCCAATACCAAACAACCGAACATCCCTTATGAATTTACGCCACGGTCAATTCAAACTGATGTTTCTTTATTCTTTTTGTTATAACCATGTAATAATCATTTGTCATCAAAAGGTGCTTTTCATGCAATTTTCCACAACCAGACTCAGTCCTTATGGTTATGAGGATGGAGGTCCCAGCATGGGCTCTGGGTGAACACTTTTACTAACAGAGCCATATGGGAGCCTGTAGTTGCAGACATACTCTTACACAACCACACTGAGCAGGGGAGGACACAAAAGAAGGCCTTGTAAACCAAAGGCCACAGGTTCAGTTCCCAGGTAGGATACTGCCGTTGTACCCTTGAGCAAGGTATTTAGACTGAATTGCTTCGGTATATATCGGATTGGATAATATGAAAAAAACTTGTGCAAGTCACTCTGGATAAGAGCGTCTGCTAAATGCCTGTAATGCAATGTAATGCAATGTAGGTCAACCGAACAACACAAAATGCCAATGCTGCAGAGAGGCCAATGGGAGCTGGAGCTAAGAGGTTGAATGCTAAGTAACTACCAACAACACTTAGCCTAACTGAAAAAGAATCCCCGGCAATTCAAAATTTAAATCAAATATGTGCAACGGATTTTCAGTTTGATCACAGTTCAAATTAAGCCATTTTGTAACTACCAACAACACTTAACTGAAAAAGAAACCCCGGCAATTCAAAATCTGAAATCAAATATGTGCAACGGATTTTCAGTTTGATTACAGCTGAAATTAAGCCATTTTGTAACTACCAACAACAATTAACTGAAAAAGAATCTTCGGCAATTCAAAATTTAAATCAAGTACGCACAACGGATTTTCCGTTTGACTGCAGCTGTAATGAAGCCGTTGTGAACGGAGGGCAGACCGGTATCCGTGTCTCAGACGTCCAGAAGGCAGGCCGCAAATGAAGCCCTTCACCGGGGCAGGCCCCGTTGCTCCTACCGCCCAGGTAAATGCGCTTAACGTTCTCTCGCACGGCACACTCCGGCTAAGCACCGTTTAAGACGCGGCTTAGAGACTCCGCGCGCTTCAGATGCTGACAGCTGGTTGCGGCTGCGGGGGGCGAGAGTTAAAATTAAAAATAAATAAAAAAACGCGCACATCTGGTTACGTGAGGACACGGCTTTGAGTTTAAGGCCAACGGCCCGCACATAAAACACTCCCGCTACCCCCCCCCAGCGTCACCAGCTGGCCGGCAGACACCGACTACCCGCCGCAATACCATTAGGCTTACCGGACAGAAAGAGATCAGATCAGAATTTTTGTTGCGCCGACATCTTTCGTTGCCGTCGAGGCTGTTATTTATCGGTTTGCGAAACCGCTCTTTGATCGCTTGAGAATCCTGCGGTGGCAGACGGCCAGGCTGTTTAACTGACACCAGAAACGGCACAGACAAAGACACCAGCTCAGTCCAATCCAGTACTACACTTCATTATACATCCATATATTAGTATATATTAAAATATTTCATTTTTAATTTAAGCAGAAATAAGCACATGGGGTGTAAATATTGCTGGTGAGTGACAGAGTGTCAGTGACACATGGCTTGAAATGGAGACTGGACGCTGGTGTCTGCGTTCTTCCTGAGGAAGAGGAGGAGGGCTGGGAGAATAGCGGCTGTAAATTGGCGCGCGGGACCAGGACTGTTTTGCATAACGAGCAGAGGAGCGACTGAAGCGGATTCCCGCTGCACGCGTCTCTTCTGACGGCTGATTTTAAATTCCCTCGCTAGCGGCCGGAGAGCCGGGCGCCGGGATCGGCAGTGGCCCGGGTGCTCCGTCCAGAGAGCAGGGATATCAATCAGGACCACGGACCGTGGACCCCCCTATCCCTACCCCCCCCCCCTCCGGTCACGGTGGAATGAAGCTGGAGGAAATATGGCACCCTCCTCTCGAGGGTGGGCAGCCTGTCTGACAGGAGGCCAGCTCCTGGGGCGGGCTGGGGTGGGGTGGGGGGGGGGGGTCTGGTGTCCCTGAGGGCGAGGGATGGGGGCCAGGGTCAAGGAGCGGTCCAAGGAGTGTTGTCCCCAAATCCAAGGGCAACCGGGCCGCAGCAGGGAGAGGAAGCACTCACGTCTCTCTGCTTGTGTTACCCTCTCACTAATATCACTAACTTTCTATTCAATTTTATTTCTATAGAGCTTCTCACAGAGACACTGTCACAAAGATTCATTACAGAAGAAACACAAAGGAAAAGTGGGTGAAAACATCAGTGTTCACGAGCACAAAATGTGGTGTCATCAACGCCCATTTACTGTCTAATCAAAGTGTAACATTAACCCAACAAATAACATTTTGTATTGCGACAAAAGAAGTTACGATTAGACACAACCCTTACTCTTACTCAGTGATACCCCCCTCAGATCCCCCCCCCGTCCCTCACCCCTCCCCCCACCACCCCCCACCCCTCAGAGCCACGGCCAGTGTCTCCACTGTGTCTGTCAATGCGTGTTAAAAATAACCCCATTCCGAGGGTGTTTTAATGACAGACACACAATGGCCCTGAATCACTGGACACGTCCACTGAGGAAACGACAGCCCTGGGCTGGGGTCAGCCTCTCCTAGCAGGCTCACTGGGCACGCGTCACTGGGTGGCACTGCGGCACGATGGTTAGCGTGCTGGGTTTGCAACTCGGAGGCTGCCGGTTCAAATCCCATCCTACCACGGTACCCTTGATCAAGCTACTTAAAACTGACTCACTTCAGTAAACCTCCAGCTGTACAACTTGACCCCGTGTAAAAAGGCAGCCTGTGCAGGTCGTTCTGGATGAGGACACCACCAGCTACTTAACAGCAACCATAAATGTGGGTTCGGTACTTAACTTTACAACGAGCTTATTTACATCATCGTAACCAATACATTACCGCTGCGATGATTTGCAATTATTAATAACATCTTTATGATTGTGTTGTTTTAAATGGGCCTTTCCCCCTTACAGAGTAAAATGCTTTTTAAAAAAAGCAACACCCAGTTGAGTGGAATCTTTAATGGATTTTAATAATTGATCATCAGGACATTTTCCATCGACAGCGCTCGATATAACGACCGCACTTTTCGTTTCACGGAATCAATTTTCACATCTCAGATGCGCTTAGCTAGCATGCTAGTTTCCTGTATTGAGCACGCTTGAGTTAGCTATGCTGAGACCGACTGTCACAGGACCACAAATCCCACAAAAGTGGACACAATTGCAGTAGCAGTAACAGTAGCAGTAGCAACCTTTCTTTTAATGCCAGAACATGTTTTAAATAAAGATGAACATATACTGAATAATTTCAATTATAGACATAGTTAAATATTAGACGTGGTATTGAGGTCAGAGTGGAACAGAACTATCTCAAAATGATGTCACTGGACAACACGTATCTGCATATACTGTAGCCTAGACACCAGAGGTGGAAAATCCAGGTTCAGAAATTTGAAAGTCCTTCCCAGTGTTTTGTTCCAATCACACGGATTTGCTAGTTAGCGCCGTTCTTCAGCCAGGAGCTAGAATTAATTAGTGAAATCTGCTGGCTGAGTTCAGGGGGTGGACGAAACACATGGCAGGACTTCTACTTTCTGACCCCTGGACTTTCCACCTCTGCAAGATACTCGCTAGGCAACCACAGTAGGCTATAACAAGCATGCTAACTCGCATTATGTTTTCCCAGATATGCATCAGCATGAATATAAACATGTCAAAACAAAAATAAAAAAGAACAATGTGAAAACCGAGTATGTAAAAGACACAATACGCGCGTTCCACACATCTACTGATGGAACCCGCAGTAATTTAACAATATCATTCCGTTTATATACTTCCTGACCTTTTCCAAATTCGCCAACTGAAACACGAATATAAGAAGGGGAAGGAACAAGGAATCATAATTCACTGAAACAAAAACACGGTAGTTCAGTTGAAGTGCTGAAACAAAAAAAAAACAAAAAAAAGACATCTTGCTGGAAAAAATCAAAGCAATTTCCTGGCTCCCAACACAAGGTTCTGTGTTTCATAGGATAGGAATATGGGCATTACATTCCTCATGTTTTGGCTCCTAAAAACAAAAGACAAAACAGGACTCACACAGAAACATGTGACCCAACCACACTGACCGGGCCTCTTGGATTCAAACTCCACAATTTTTATTTATAAAATGAGTTCAACTATGTTTCTTCCTCATGCAATTGCAGTACATTTTCGGGCCCCAAGCCCGCACAGCTATGCTGATAAACAGTAACAAGGCCAACAATGAGAAGCCAACCCCAGACAATGAAAGCTAACAGCTCTTCAGCTAATGTGAGCGATACGTGAGCATACGGCGCTAGCTGACGCTCTCTGCTCGATTGGGAAGACACCAACTGAAAAGGAAAAAAACGGAGAATGATCTCAGTTAAAATCCAACAAAGGACATAAACTTTAGGTGAACTTCAGAGGAGGGTGCGGGGCAGGGGCAGTTGCCGGGCGATACAGTACTGGAGTCATCACCCTCCGTCTTGCTTCTGGGAAGAAGCCTGACGCATCACCGCTGGCTCTGACAGCGGCGTCGTGCGATTGGACGTTGGACCGCTCGGCGGAGCCCCGTCGAGTGGCTTCGGCAGCTGGGAAAATGAGTTAAATTTACGAGGGACAAGTGTCAAACGTGTGCAGCCTGCCCTCACGGGAGGGGTGGGGGGGGGACCCATTCCAAGGGGGTTATATAATAAAGCGAAGGAGGCTGGGGGTGGGCAGGAGTCGAGAGTGGTATCAAATGACCGCAAGACCAACTGAAAAACCAAGTCACTTGAGATGCAGCCTCCCGTACGCTAACATTCTGGCATTCAGCCAAAGCTCTTATCATGAGCAACTTACGCAGAACACATTTTTACATACAATCAATTTATACAGCTCAATATTTTAACATAAGCAATAGAGGTCAGGTACCTTTCTCAAGGGTACAATGGCAGCACACAAGCTGAGAATCGAACCCTCAACCTTTGAGGTACAAGAGCAGTTCCCTACCACTGTATAACCTCACACGCAACTTGCCAGGCTAATAACGTTAGCAGAACGATGACCTTATCCAGGCTAACCGCCTCCATGTGAGACAAAACTGCCACAAACCCCAGGGGACAATGCTTTCTGAGGGGGAAAGAAAGAATCTGATTGGAAGCAGCAATTCAGACCAAATCAACCACCGACCAATAACGAGGCTAGCTGAAACTTGCCTCAACCAATCATATGGCAGGAAAACAAATCTTGCAAGCTGAGCCTTCCCTTTCCAGACTCTCTACTGAGAAACTGAGATACAACAAGAAAAGTACGGGATTTCAAACTTCTTGATGTGAATTCCAAACAAATAATAATAATAAAGATGTGCATATGGTCTGAAAACAAAATAAAAATAAAAAAATCATTCCCCAATAATGAGTCAAATCTGACTGGGCCCTGTTTCCCACAGTGTCATTCCTGCTTGTATTTTGTCATTTTATATGACAGCACCTGCACACGGTCCCCAGCCAGGGGACTACAGATGAAAATGAGTTGTGCAGGTCAACCTCGCTCAGTGAACAGGAGACATCTGCTGTGATCCTCAGCCACTGTGCCTCTCAGCCAAATTAAACTTATAAAACGGATCTAATAAAAAAAAACACGCCAGCCCCAAAGCGTGCAATCAGAGTGATGGCGGCCCGTGGTGATGGCGGTTAGGCTGTGCGGGCTTCAGGACCGGGTTCCGTATTCTGTGTGTTCTGTGTGGGGGCATGGGGTAACCACGGCAGCCGTCCAAGTTCACCTGGTGGATTTTGTGGAACTGAGCCCAGGGTAGGGGGCGAGGGGGGGGGTGAGGGGGGGCAGGAGGGAGGGGTTAGGCCCTCCATCACAGAAAGATTCCACACCGCATGCCTTCAGGATTTCACATGGAAACACTAAAGCCTCCGTGAATAATCGTGCTGAGAACTAAGTAGCGTGAAAAGGTCTGCCCTCCCCCCCTCCCCCCCCCACCCCATCCTACCCCACCCCACCCCTCCTTCCAGGGCTGGAGCATTAATCCAAATCAACACCAGGCCAGGCCCTCCCACACCTGCCAGTTGACTTGGGCTGGGAGGGGGGCGCTAAGGGGGGGGTGGGCAGAGCAGCAGGGGAGGGGGGGTGGGGTCAGGCAGCAGGAGAAACGGCAGATTTTCCTCCTCAGTACAGACCAACAAAGCGGCCTTGACACAGAGAAGATTTAATCCAAAAAAATACATTCCAAGCTTCCTGGGTCAACAGAAAGTTACATAACTACAAAAAAAAAAAAAAAAAGTTCTTAAAATAAAACGATGGAAAACATTTTTTTAAGGCCGTGATGGGAAGAACAACAACAAAGATATTATATCTGTCCTCGAAAAGAAACATTATACATCACAAAAGCCCATAGTTAAGCGCGAGGAATGAGGGTTCTTTAGAGAAACGCTCGAGTGAACCGGCCGCAGCTGGGCCTGAGCCACCAGAGGACAGGAGGCCGCGGAGCACAAAGAGGCCCAGTAATCTGTCCTTTCTGGACAAAAGAACAGAAAATAAAAAGGGGGGAAAAAAACGCAGGTATGACCTTCCGCTAAAACAAACGCCGCTTGTTTTTCTCAGTGCCGCCTCAGCCGATTGGCTGAGAAAAACAATTTGAAATAACGCAAATGTTTTTTTGTTTTTTTTTACGGCTTTGTGCAGTTTTTTAAAAAAAAAAGAGAGAAAGAGGAAGGCGCAATTACTCATCGTCTCCGGCGCGTCGCCTCGGCGGGACCCCGAACGCACGGCTGTCAGCGCGTTTCGACCTCCCTCCGCACGCCTGCCCCAGGTATCGCTCGTTAGCACGACGGCGGTTGATTCCGTCGCCACGGCAACGGAAGAGGGGGAGCGAGGGAGGGAGAGAGAGCGACGCTTCCGCCCGCCGCGCCGCTCTCTGACGCCGCCACCGCCGCCGCCGCCGCCCTCGCCACGTTCCGCGAACCCCAAACGCCGGGCCTCGAATCGCAGACCGAAAGCGAAAGGCCACCGAGCACGCCCCGTAAAACGGCCCTCTTCTTTTCCGATTACCGACTCGAGCAGAGGAAATAAAATAAAAAAAATCGGATTATAGATCATCGTTTTATTGCAACGTTACGCGCTATAAAAAATACAAAAAAAAAAAAAAAAAAAAAAGCCGAAATTCGCTGCCCTGACAAGTATTGATTTGCGGCTTTTTTTCCTCACAGATAACTGCCGCCCCATTAAACCTGATGGGTGAGAGCGCCAGACAGGCCGCGTGGAGGCGGAGGATCCCCGCAGTTTCTAAAAGGCCAAAACATCGAACGCGTTATTAATATACGGCTCCAGCAAACGGGACCAGAAAGGCAAATGATGTCTCCATCCGTTAAAAGGAAGAAAAAAATTATTCAGCTGCTCGAGTTACATTTTCTCCCCTGTCAAAAACTACTGCAAAACGGCGATTTCGTTATTTTTTAAAAAATTAAAGGGCTGTTGGACAGAATAAGAGGCTGGTTTTAATGGCATTTTGAAAGAAGCCCTGGGTTAAAAAGTCAGTCACTGGACACGGGGGCTTTAAGCCAGACGATCGTGCTTTTTCTTAATGCGGGATGACAGAACCAGGCTCATCCATCTGAGTCACCTAAAGACCTTCTGGTCAGCCCACCTTCATTACAAGGTAGATTCGGTGGCTGTCAAAATGAATTGGAAGTGAAGTTCAATCCCCTCACATTGTAAGAAACGGATCATCCAATCAGCTACGCCGTACAGAACACAGTTACAAGCGTGGTCACTTTTTCTTTTGAATAAGATGAAAAAGGCCACCTTGCGTATTTTTGGGTGGGGGCAACAAGCTTTGGTGACGGGTATCCGTGATCCCTGCTTTCGGGCCGTGTTGGACCTCCGCAGGTGAGACAGACGGCGGGGAAGGAGGATGGGTGGCCTAAAATGGCGCTTTATTCATCGACTTCCAATTACCGCCATTTGTTTACTTGGCCGCTTATCAAAAAAAACATCTCATTTGTATGTCCGGGGGCAGTCGGCGTGTCGTCCGCAATTTTAGCTTCGATCGTATTATTTCGAGGGCTGAATATTTCGCGCGTCGCTGGCGGGAGCGCGCGCCGACACGCACGCGAGGCGGACAAAGGGAAGGCCGCACGGACCGAGCGCGTAATTGGCCGCCTTAATCAGGACGGACGTAAACAGGAGACCTCGTTTCGCTCTCGGCTGCGGCAGTGGCGCCGCTGCCTCGGAGAAAAAAAAAACATGGCTCCCGGCTTTTTATCTCCGACCAGAAAAAAAAAAAAAAAAAAAGGTTTTCCAACAGCTGTTGCACGAATAAATAAATAAATAAATAAACAAACCGCGCCACAAATTATCTTCTGATAGTTCAACAGCCACCCGAGAAGGCACAATAAAATACGATTTTATCATTTATACACTGATTAGGTCCTTTATCATAAAATCCATACAGTCACGCTGTAGGCATGTCCAAGTCTTCCACTCACAAGGGGAGGGAAGCAAGGAAGGGGTGATAGGAGAAAGAGACCGGGGGGTGGGGAGGGGGGGGCAAATCGATATAGAACATTTAATTATATCGGGTGAGGGGGGAGCGGAATCGATAAAGAACATTTAGTTATATCCGGTGTGAGGTAAAGGCAGAATAGGAGGAAAACCCCTGAGAATGACAGGTGAGGCCTGCCTGTGGACACTGACCCCGCCCACCTCTCACTCAAGCACCAGAACACAAACGATTCCCTGCTATGCAGCTTGTGTGTGTGTGTGTGTGTGTGTGTGCGTGTGTGTAAGACAGTGTGTGTGTGTGTGTGTTTGTATGCGTCTTCAGAGAACAGCATGTTCAGCTCTCCTCCTGCTATTATTAGCTCTCGTTTCGGTAACCCGATTAATCTCACACACACACACACACACACACACACACACACACACACACACACACACACGCACGCACATACGCACGCACGCCAGCAGGAGGCCAGGAGGTCACCGGTGTCACCACACTTCGGTGTCAGACACCTTTCATTGGCCGCCGGGCACACATGGTGACAGTACTTACAGTTTAGTCACATTTACAGTAGCAGCCGCTTTTAGCCAAAGCAACTTACAGTACAAAATGCCAGTACCGTAAGAGCCAGAGGCAGGTACAGTTACAACTGTATGACTGCCAATGCCAAGATGCTAGCCTCTGGACCTGTGAGAGCAAGGGCTACAGAGGGTTTATTTGTTTGTTTTTATAAGATAGAAACAATGAGCTAAGTAACTGAGATAGAAGTAAACATTGAGTAAAGCAAGTGTTAAGCAGTTAATGGAAAACAATAGTGAATCTGCCTTGCTGACTGATTTGGGAATGTTGAATCTGGCTCCCTGTCTGATTTGGGAATGTTGAATCTGGCTCCCTGTCTGATTTGGGAATCTGAATCTGGCTCCCTGTCTGATTTGGGAATGCTGAATCTGCCTCCCTGACTGATTTGGGAAAGCTGGATTGGCCGTTCTGACTCATTTGGGAAGGCTGTTCCGCCATCAGGGGGGATGAGGGCCTGTAGACTGGCCGTTGGGAGCTGGGAGAGATGGGACAGCCAGGAGATGGGAGCATGGTGAATGGAGAGGTCTGGCCGGAGCGTGTGGTGTGTGGGGTAATCACTCTCTGGAAATCGGAAGGGGCGGTAGTTTAGCATGGGACTTGGACTGAATGTGGGTGGCCACCACAAGCCAGCGAAGGGTGTCAAAAAGGGTGTTCCAAAGTAGGGAGGCGTGTGAATTTTGGCACGACGAGGACCAGACAGAGAGCAGCATTCCCAAGCCGTTTCAGGGGGGACCCAGGCAAGGTGCCACGCCCTCCTTGGCAACGGGGAGGTACAGTCATATGGTGAAGGGCACATTGCACAAAAAAAAGAGTGAAGGGCCTATTGCAGGAGCGAGTTCCAGACGCGTTCGTTCGGCTGAAATGCGTGTCGTCTCTGACGGGGAGCGCACGCACCCCCGCGCTCAGCTGGCCGACGGCGGGAGCTCGCCCACGATGGGGCCCCCCAGGGTCCCCACGGAGGGCAGTCCGTCATTCTCGACGGCCACCAGGGGAAATTAAAAAGTCCACAGGAACGCAAATCAAATTACGTCCCAAATCGAGATTACACGCCTTCCCCTCGCATTCGGCCACGTCAAAATCCGGAGCTCTAGGTGCCGTTAAAGAAATGCAGCACGGCATTTCCCCTGGAAAGAACGCCCTGAAGAAAATGGCTTTTAGTCCCCCCCCCCCCGTGGATTTCACCATCCAAACTTCTCTCCAATTCTGGGACGAAAAGAAAGGAGTTTTGGGCAAGTTGTTCTCCTCCAGTTGTGTTCACAGCCGAAATTCCCCACCGGTTGTAGTTCACAGTCGGAATTCTCCACCGGTTGTAGTTCAGTCGGAATTCTCCACCAGTAGTGATTCACACAGCTGGAATTCTCCACCAGTTGTGGTTCACACAATCGGAATTCTCCTTCGGTTGTGTTCACAGAGTTGGAATTCTCCACCAGTAGTGGTTCACACAGCCGGAATTCTCCACCGGTTGTAGTTCACAGTCGGAATTCTCCACCAGTAGTGGTTCACACAGCCGGAATTCTCCACCGGTTGTAGTTCACAGTCGGAATTCTCCACCAGTAGTGATTCACACAGCTGGAATTCTCCACCAGTTGTGGTTCACACAATCGGAATTCTCCTTCGGTTGTGTTCACAGAGTTGGAATTCTCCACCAGTAGTGGTTCACACAGTCGGAATTCTCCTTCGGTTGTGTTCACAGAGTTGGAATTCTCCACCAGTAGTGGTTCACACAGTCGGAATTCACTCACGTATGATGAGGTTTTTTTTTTTTTTTTTAAAGGTCCATAAAGCCGTGGGAATGCCGGAGCCGCACGTCCTCACCTCCCAGACCCGTCAGGCGTAAACGGCGACCATTCCATCGCTAATGACAACCCTCACTGGAACGCCAGGCTGCGGCTTTCAGCCGGGCTCGGGTTCGGCTGGACCCCTAATCAATCAGCCGCCCTTCAAGTTCTCTGATGTCACAGGAGCCTCATGTGGGGAGGCTGTGGGGGGGGGGGGGGGGGGGGGTTTGGGCTGGGCTGGAGGGGGGGGTGAGTCTAAATAAAGCGGGGACATGTAACTGCCACACCCCACTGGCGGTGGATCTCCAGGGTTTGAAGACGGGCCAAACATGGTCCCACCAGCTCCGCGAAACTCGTGCTCCATCTCACGAAGAAGACACGACAGAAGAAACAGGCTGAAGACCAATCAAAATCACTCAATCCTTGTTAACGCATTGCGCTTAGTGGCTACCGTAGTTTAAGAATCAGGCCGTGGTTTTTAGAACAGCACAGCTCAGGTAGAATATCGATTGGGGTTTTTCCCAAAAAGCAACAACGGGTGTCATTAAAAACTGCCCCTGTTTTCGGACCCCAGCGCCAAGGAGCTTGAGTTATTGGATAGCCTGTAAAAAAAAAAAAAAAAAATAAAAAAAAAAGGACATAACATGTCCAGACATGATTCTTATCGACTTCTGGGAGCACTCCTGTCGTTATTCTAAATTACGATGCATTGCCCCTCATTGTGAATGTTCCGGCCCTTTCTCCAGTGATGGACGACCCTGTCACAGGACACAACCTAACCCTCCCCACCCCTTCGCCGTCCACCCCCCACCCCCCCCCCCACCAGCGCACGATTTCCATTATTGACTCAAAGATTATGGCCCACCTGCGTCTAACAAAACCGTCAGCCTACTGTTTCACCAAAATGAAATTGCTTCACAAAAAGGGTCCACGAAAATGTTTTGGGTTGTTCCGCACTCTGATTTAACTGTTCCTAGACACGAAAAACAACCAAATAAATACATATTTAAAAAAAGAAAACAAAGTCAAAACTCGGGTATTTTGAGCAATGCAATTTAATTAGAGAGAGTAACAGATGGGGGGCAGGCTTAGCTTAGCGAGCGCTAATAAGCGCTAATGCATTTCTGTGCTCAGTGTAATGAAGTCTGAGAGGGCCTGTGGGGGGGGGGGGGGTGGGGGGGGGTCGTCTGCTGGTGAAGGCAGTGCTGGTGGATTAACGTGATGCCGCACGAACAAAATGGAACCCCCCCCCCCCCCCCCCCCCCCACTGACCCCCCCCCACGCACCCAATCGCCCCAAGGTCAGAAGCCATATGCAACCTTTTCACCTCCCTGTCAAATCCAGACAGGGATTTTTTTTTGTTTTAAATCAATGCTGTCACAAAGCTGTCCCCAAATCCCAAATGTTCAGGTGAGGTCTTGTGAACTTCCACAGTATAGTGTTGGGGGGGGCACTGAGTGCGTGAAGGGGGGGTGGTGGTAGGTGATGGTGACCGAATGACCCTTGGCGGGGGGGGGGGGGGGGGGGGGCAAGTGAGTACGTGCACATGGGGCGGGGGGGGGTGGTGGGGGGGGTGGTAACAAGCTGTCATGCTATTAAGAATGACACCATCAAGGGCGCGAGCGCGAAGCTGTACTTGGCCAGCCCCACGGGCCTCGCCCTTTACAGATCACCCTGGAGACAGGAGGAGAACATCTAAATACCCAGCGCCTCACACCCTCAGTCCAGCGCCAGCGTTCACAACAAGGGAACACCACTCACTGCAGGTCACACTCTGACCCGCGCAGAGAGGGAGGGAGCGAGGGAGAGAAATGATATAAAGAGATGGAGTGAGAAGGACAGAGATAGTGAAACGGACATTGATAGAAAGAGATGGAGAGAGAACGATAAGAAAGAGAAAATGAAATGATTGAGAAGGAGAGAGAGAGAGAGAGAGAGACAGAGAGAGAGAGAGGGAGATAGGAAGTTACAGTAAGGGAGGCTCCTAAAGCAGCAGGAAAGACACAGAGAAGCTACATTTTGTTATACGCTTTGTCGTAGGTCACTCTGGATAAGAGCATCTGCCAAATGCCTGTAATGTAATGTAACATTACAGCCTTAATTTCAAATAATTCAGTTTAAAAAAAAAATTTTTTTTTTTTTTTAAGTATTTTTTTTTTTTCGTGTTAACCGTGAACTTAACACGACAAGTCACACCGCTTTGGTAGATTAAAGGACCACAGATGGTGAAGAGCCCCGATCTCCCTCTTACACAACTGCCGCTCGGTTTACACAGAATAAAAAAAGAAAGAGACACAAGAAAAAATGTTTTCCATTTGGACGGGCTCGAAACCCAAGGCACCCGGCGTGCGACGCGGCGAGCGGGTCATGTGACGTCTCAGAGAAGTTCAAACGGGCTAAAAATACCTCGCACGTATAGCGCTCGGCTGGGAGGGGCTGGCAGGCCTCCGTCTGTATATGCCTTCTTATCGTTGCCAAGGTTACGACGCAATTGCGAAAACCCTGCGTCTTCGCCGCTTCCTGCCAGTCGATTACCCTGATGAGCCCGTAAAAGCCCCCCAACTGCCCCCCGTAATGGCTTTAAAGGGGCCGGGGGAGGGGCCGGGCAGACCCCCGCCTCCGTTCCGCCAACACAACTGCCTACTGAGGCTTTTAAAAAAAAAAAAATAAATAATAATAATAATAATAATAATAATAATAATAAAAAAGCATGAAAGCTTGCCTGTAAAAAAAAAAGACGAAATTTTTAATTTAAAAAAAGTAACCGCAGAGGAGCCCTGAAGCCAAAAAGGCCAGGAATGTTCTTCCAGATCATTCCAGCACAGCGATGGAGAGGCGGATGATGCAGGCAGTCCTGCACACACGCACACACACACACACACACACACACACATGCACACACACACAAACACATTTTCTCACTGGAAAATCATTTCATCTTAAATTTTATTAAATTGTGAGTGTGTGTGTGTATATGTGTGTGTGTCTTTGCTAGTGTACGTGTTTGCGTGTGTTTGTGTAACAGGTGGAGGTAGAGAGGACAAAGGAAAGGAGGGAGGTGTATAAGGGGTGAAAGAAAGTTCCTCCTCTTTCATGGTGAAAAAGTGTTAAGGACTCCCCGGACCTCTTCCTCCTCCTCTTCCTGGTGTCCCGGGGTGTTCAGCACAAGGTCGTTTTTTTTTGGACGGCAGCGTTGAGGCTCACACCCGGCTCGCCACCCGCACACCCGGCCCAGCCCCCACGAGCCTTTCTCCCAGGGAGTACGCAGGGTGCGCCTGTCTCTCTGTCTGTCCCTGTCTGCCAGAACTTCCAGAAAAAAAGGCGAGGATGGGGGGATGTGTTTTGGTGAGACCGGACACGGAGCATTTTACCCACATCTGCTCCCTCCCCACCCCCCCCCACCCCCCACCCCCCATCCCACCCACTTGGTAACAAACCTGTGATGATGTAACGGAGAGGCGATGACGTAAAGTTCTACAATCCACTTTAAATTTGAACTTCTTCCCATTTAAACTAGTAACTGTTTAAAACATTTTTTTTTTTAAAACAGGTGTCATGGTAGACCCGCAGAGCAACGTGCATCATCGAGAGACGTTTGTGTGTTTACAAATAAATTCAGAGCCCAACCCACCCACCCCCGTCCCATCTGTGGATATTCAGACAGGAAAGGAGGGGGACCCCGACACACCAGGAGGTCCTGGCAAGAGACAGGCGTGTGGGATTCCACAGGGGGGCGGAGGGGAATGCCACAGATCCCCCGCCGTCCTTCCTCCTCCTCTTCCTCATCCTCCTCCCAGGACTCCCCAGCTGTTGGAAATTGTAGCGCTGAAGATTCCCAGGGCTGAAACATGCAGTGCATGTGTGTGCGTCTGTGTGTGTGTATGTGTGCTTGTGTGTGCGTGTATTTGTGTGAGTGCTTGTGTGTGTGCGTGCGCGCGTGTGTGCGTGTATGTCTGTGTATAGTGTGTGTGCTTGTGAGTGTGTGTGTGTGTGTGTGTGTATGTGTGTGCGTGTGTGTGTGTGCATGTGTGTGTCTGAGTGAGAGACAGAGAGACAGACTGTACACAGCACTGCAGGAGGGCCTGCAGTTACAAAACTGCCAGCGTTTCTTAATCCTTCAAACAATTCCAAGCTTCTCCATCAATGAAACGTGGTAATGGTGGTATCGCGTTCCGTACTGGTTCGCAGTTTCTCCCACCGCCCCCCCCCCCCACACCCCCACCACCCCTGGTCTGCTGGTACATGTTCCACTTTGTACAATAAACAGGGGTCCCTTCCCAGATTAATATCCTCTTAACAATATCCATTTAGCAATATTCATAACCAAATACACAATGAAAAACTGCCAGGCCACCGGAGAGCAATTTAGAGAAAATGCAAATTATAAGCGGACGATTTGTTTGAAAATTTTGACTGATGTCCAACTGGACCATTTGGAATCAGATTTGTGGGCCGTCCAGATGAGCAGTGTGGTAACAGACAGCCAATCAGCATGGGCAGCTATCCAAATGATTCCCTTATTCCCCTTCAGTGAGTGGTCACTTTCAGTGACATCACAGGGTGGTCATTTCCAATGGCCAATAGGAAGGCAGAGGAGGAAAGAACAGCCCTTATGATAGTGCAAATACTGACAGAAGTGTTTTCCAGAGGTAAGCAGGTCCATATGAATGAGTACTTTATTAATATACATGGATCTTTAAGTATTGCAAAGGCAGAACATAGATTTCCAACCTCAATTAGAAGGAAATAATATAAAATCACCTGGGTGATAGAGTGCAAGAAATTCAAACAATGATGATTCCATTTTATTGAAACTCACGCAGGTGTACATCATTTTACATCTTGCACCAAAGATCTCCTTGAAACAGACTCTACCCGCTGCCAAGGGATTGGAACAGCCCTTCCCAAGATGGCCGCCTCATCGCTCACTAGAGGTCACAAGGGTCAACGAGAAAAAGACAACCGCAGTCTCCAGACCACACTCATCTCCCATGTAAAAACTGACAGAAACAATAAAAACGCTCTAACATCATCTGAGCGCTTAATTTGTTTTGAAGCCAGCTGTCGGCTCGATACAAAAACCTGGAAGTTATTTTTCTTTTCTTTTTTTTCCCTTTCCCGCCGCCTGTCTTGTCGCCGCGGTTACAGAGTGAGGTAATTGGGGTCGCTTCACTTGCCAGGGAGCGTAGTAATTTTCTGATTCTCTTACCGCATATTAACAGGCGGGATAAGAAACCATCTGCCGAGGTTCAATAACTGAGGGGAGGACTCGGAGTATTTGCAGTGGGACTCGAGTGGGAGAACCACATATGGAAGAGCGTAAACAGGGCAGAAGGAGGGAGAGTGTCGAATTAATCCAGTAGCCCAAGGTCAAACAAGTGCGCGTGTGTGTGTGTGTGTGTGTGTGTGTGTGTGTGTGTACAAAAGTCACGGTCTCCCCTTCAATCCATTCTGCCCTTTGTGTTGGATTTCACAGAAATAAAAAGCACAAAAATGGAGGCTCTGGTTTCAGATTGTGCGAAGAAAAAGAGAGACAATGCATCGATCATTTCCCTCATCTAGGCTACTTTTTTCCTTTTTCTTTTCTTTTTTTTCCCCCCACACTGAATGATTCACCTTTGGCGAAAAATAATTATTGCAATACCGGGCCGAGAAATTGCGGAGTACCTGTCAGACACAGGAGAGGACTCTTTATCAGCCTTTGCAGTGATATTGAATACACGAGTGTTCAGCCATAATGGGAGGGGGAGGTCTGGAAAAGACATTCAACTCTGACTTTATCAGCGAAGGTAACGACTCAAAGAACAAAGCCCCTCTTAAGCCTCAGAACAGAAGCTCAAGGTTCGACACAATCGCAGGATGTGTAAAAGAATGAGGTAAATGTTTTGTCGTTTTTTTTATTTCCCAAAAGAATAGGAAGGCCTGTTCCAAAAGTCATTAAACATCAGCTTTGCACCCCCCCTGCCCCCCCCCCCTTACCCACCCCTTTTAATGGTCCGTCTCTGGTGTCTTACGACACTGCAGAAAGCGAAGGTCTGATCTGGTGTTAGAAAAAAAAAAGTGGAATTTCAATAAGTGAACAGAAAACGAGACGTTTTTTTTCTTAACGAGGTTTCCACCGATAGCTTCGTAAATCCGCCCATCCGTCACATCAACGATAGCGTTAAAGCCTTCTCCTGCACTCGCTGAACCGCAGCATCAAATCAAATCACTGAGATATGGGACGACCTATCACGAGCGCAACCTCAAACAGGAAGTGTACGAAAACATGCACTTTCACACACACACATGCACTTTTGCGCACGCACACACATTCAGAGTAAAACAAGCTGAACGAGAATGAGAAAACATCCCAGCCCCCCTCCCCCCCTACAGCCCAATTTTAGATGGCGGCTGCATGTTTGAGCAACGAGCGGAGAAAGCCGATCACAATTTTTCCGACTGTTTAAAGCGGAGGTGCACCAAAGGGGCACAGGGGGGAAGCGGGGGGGGGCTCGTAGCCTATGTGGGGGCAGCATAGAGGTTTTGGCATAACCTCCCCCCCCCCTTCCCCCGCACCAGGGCAAAGTGGAAAAGACAGACATTCCTCACCTCAGGCTCGCTGAGTAGGAGGTAAAACGCTGGGGGGGGGGGTTCAGGGGGGTGTGGGTGGGGGGAACGCGACACACAGGAATGCGGTTTCTGTAACAGCGTTCTTCGCTGATGATGACCCTACACAGCGACCCTTAATAAGCTCATTACATTATTCACCAGCGTGTCAGAGGGGCAGAATAATGCACACAAGCCTTAGGCTGCCACTCTTCTGTTTCTCAAGACAAAAAAATAATCCATAAAAATGGAAATAACTCAAACACAATGAGTTGTTAACGCAGCACAACGTGCTCCGTGTTGGTGGGCAGAAAGGGGCCGGCTGCAATCGAATCATTCCGGATCATTCCGCATCGAACGAAAGAGCACCTCTTTACATAAAAACCCCTCCTGTGACACGCGTTATTCTCCGTGTGTCATTCCCGAAACGAAAACAGCAGCTGCAGTGACATGGAGAACCAGGAGGCCACATATGTCACACTCACACACTGCGCTCACAGAGCTGGCCTACTGAACAGGCAGGGTCTGACGCCTGTGTAAAAAAAAAAACAACAAAAAAAAAACACACAGTTGCAGGAGCGCCCTGCTTTCTGCCCGGGGCTTTGACACGGAAAAGGGCTCGGGTCAGAGTCAGCGCGGCGAAACGCCACAGGGGTCAAGGGTCAAGGGTCAAGGTCGCGTTTTAGCAGGTCGCGGAGCAGGAATGAGCCTTAATGGTGGACCTTGAGATTCCATACATGTACCCCACGCCCTTGTCCTCCACCCGCTCACTTACATACCCCAAATGATGAAATCAATGCCATCCCCACCCCTACCACCCCACAGCCTTGCCCCACCCTCTTTCCATCCATCTCTCTCTAATTCTGCTGGTTTGCCATCTCTCCTTCTCCCTCTCTCTCTCTCTCTCTGCTTTTCTATCTCTAACTCTTGATCATGCCCTTCATCTGGGTCTCTCTCATTCTTATTTTTCTCCCTTTCTCTGCCTCTTTATCCTTCTCACTCTCCATCCCTCACATTCCCTCACTCTCTCATTCTATAATTCTCCCTGCTTTCTCTCACTTTCTCTATCCCTCTCTCTCTCTCTCTCTCTCTCTGTCTGCTGAGTGTAGGCGTTTTCACGCCCGCCCACCCACCTTCCTCTTCTTCCTCTTCCTCCTCCTCCTCCTCCTCCAGCACCACCACCTCCTCCTCCTCCACCTCCTCACCACACAAACAAACTATTGAGGGGAATAAAAAAAAAAAACAGGCGCAGGTTTCTTCTCCTTGAGTGGCTTAATCTTCGGGAGACAAATGGTTCATTTAGATAGAGAGGCAGTGAATGTGAAGATTAGCACAGCAGCGGATCGATAGCGCTGTGTGAATGTGTGTGTGCGCTGAGGTAGGCTGAGATGGAGCCACAATGGGCCACTCCTGGCTCCGATACGGCCAGAGGAAGCCAGCCAGGGACAGGCAGCGGGTCGCTGTGCGCCCCCCCCCCCCCCCCCCCCAGCCCAAAACCAGGACACCCTGCGCACCAGAAGGGATTACAAACTGGGACCCACGGTGCCTACGTGTATTACCTAATGCCATCCACAGTAGAGCTACCTGCACAGGTTAACTTCATCCACAGCACAGACTCCTGCGCAGGCTAACTCCACCCTCAGCAGAGCTACCTGTACAGAGTGTGCTGACAAAGATTAAGTCAATGGCAGAGGGGCTATGTACAAAAAGTCAAGTAATTTCTACATGGCGAAACCAAATTGCACAGTAACCACGTGTGAACTGGTTACGAATATGAAATTACAGAGTACAAAAGAAAACATTATGGAGCTCACAGTACACACACACATATATATGGGAAAATAGTTATGGGAAGTGTTATTTTAAAAAATTATATTGGTTATATATTGAGAAGTGTTGCAATATCTTAGTAATATATTTTACAGTGTTTTTCCAGTCTGTCCCATTTCCATGAGGGACGGGCCTTTCTGGCAGCCGTTCTGAGCTCACCCTGCAGCCAGTGTGGCCCGCAATTACCGTCACGTGGACTACAAGATGGACTACATTTCCCAGAATAAATCCCCTGACGACCCGAAAGCTCTTGGACGAGAAGCTTTGGCTCAAAACCACAGTAAAGGCACAGCAGGTAACAGGCCTCATAAAATCTAATGCCGCATTTTAAATGCGACAATCAAAATGCAATTGAGCATTTTTGCATTTTTTTTTTGCCTATTTCGGATTCACAAGTGTATGATCCCTTGCGCCAACAGAGCCTTAACAACGTATAATTTTGGCTCCGATACTCTAGCTGTACTTGGCATAATAAAACATTTAAAAAATGTGCAACACTTAACGGAGGTGTTCTTTCACAGCAGAAATTAGACAATGAGTAGAATATTAAAGCCATTCTTTTCAGTGGGCCTACCACCAGTTTATTCAAATTATCGTGGAAAAAAACGAAGGGCTTCGCATACAACTGTTTGCATTTCAATGCGAGAATAAAATTGGGTGGGGAGGCCAGCAAATTTGTCCCTAAAGATGGCTTGAGTAAAATCCGCACAGGCATTTTTTAAGCACAGAAATATGCGCGGTCTTACATTTTAAATGACGAAAGCTACCAAACTGAATTACAAGTTATGAATACATAGACCTGTGGTGGAGCTTACGGCAATGCGTGCGTTCAGCGGCGAGGATGCCAGCCCATCAATAATCGCAATTCTCCTGAAGAAAGCAATATAAAAGTGTCCCTGCAGCGACAAGGCTGAGGGGAGGTTATTGGCATACTACTTCGCTGTCCTGTTAATCCCGTGCATTCCGGTGGACAAACTCAATGAAATGCACAATGCGCGGAGCCGTTTAGCATAACCGCAAAGCGTATTCAAAGCCACTAAGCTGCGGATAAATCAGGACCGAGCGTGCCGTGACAAGATATAAAATCACACCGCTGTTATGTAGGAAAAAAAGACAATATTGATTGTCTTCCTCTAAATTGAGATTGATCTCGCAGAACGATGGGCCTACATCAGCCAGATGGCAGATTCCGCAGCTCGTCGATGCGGCACATTACAACGGGAACGGAAGAGAAAAGAATAGAACGGAATAACTTCTATTGACAGAACAGAGTAACTTCTATTCTACTGAACGCAAACAAGATGTTAAAATATACATAAATAAAAACTGGACAAAAGAATTCCAAGTAGCACACAGTAAATGTCGTTCACAATGAAATGTGCTCAAGCAGTAATAACAGCGATAGCCAAATAAATGGCAATAAATAATAATAATAATGCGCACTTCAGAGCAGCAAAGTGGGGTTCGGTGTAATAAAATGGCTTCCTCAGTTGCTTGTGATGATATTTAATTGCAGTACACAGACCCGCACATGCACAGAATGTTATATGGATGATATTAATCCCTGGTGTGGAGATGATTTCAGAACAAGGCTTGCGGTTTACCAGATTAAAAAAAAAAAAGAGAGAGAGAACAGAGAGACAGGGATACAAAAGTTGATGATTCATACGTGGCTTTCCGCTGATAACTGACAGACCTGCTGGTGGTTTCCTGCTTACCGAAGCACATTGCTCAGGTTTTCACACCGTCTCTAATGTGTGTCAGCTGCTGTGGCACTTCAGGTTTCAGACGTAGTAGCAGTCTGTCACACGCATTCCCAGAAGTGTAGCATAGGCAAAGCGAAATCCAAATCAGTATGAAATGCAAAAACGGTTTTGGTATCACCCCCCCTGCACCCCACCCCACACAAACACGCACACAATGAACACAGTGCTTGTTGTTGTTGCATGTGAGCGCATGCGATCACACGCGTGTCTCAGTGCGTAAAATATAATTTGGTGTATAATGGAGAGCTTCACCCCCCCCCCCCAAAAAAAAAAAACTACTTAGGGTGTGAGATCACAAATATGCGATAAGAATGTTCTTAGCTGAACATTCTAATGCTGATGTAACAATCGCTACTGGTAACTGAAATCCACAAAGTTCTAGAACGCTGACTTCGAATTAAAAAAAAAAAACATTCCAAAAACCCAACTCAACAAGGGGTTAAGAACACCAGCGCCTGCCTGCAGCCAGGAGCACCATTTCCTTTTCATTTTTTTTTTGTCCTCATCTAGACTACAGTTTACACACAACACAAGGCGATCCTCATTAAGTGCTCTGGAGCCCAGACAGTCAGCGGGCTCCAAACTGAAACGACGAGGCAGTTACTCAGTCTGCCTCATTCTTTCACATACATACATACACGAGCCGGGGGGGAGAAATGCACCTCCTAACCAAAACCACTGGATACCAACGGCGGCGTGAACGTTGTTCAGAATTACAACTAGTGTGGGGTGTGGACACGTTCCAGGCCAGCAGAATATACATGTGGCAGTGTGCCCCCACCCCTTCATCGCCACGGTTACGGGAGTGACAGATCTGGTTTCCTGATGGCAGGCTGACAGGCTCACTGCAGCAGAACTGAACTTGCCGCTCTCCACACTACGCTGCATAACTCCGCGGCGGCCAAAATCAATCCGATCGCTAAAGTGCAGCACCCTCGCTACGGCACGGGGAGGACGGGGATATTCAATGAGGGTCGGCTAGCCGCCGCTAACCGCAGCTTATTCTCAGGGTAGGCCCAGGGAATGCTTGGAGCCCTGGTGCTGTATGGGGGGGGGGGGAGGGGGGGGGGGGGTAGTTAGGAGGATTCCAAGGGGCCCTGACTGACAGGGGCCCTCAAAAAATCGTGCCAGCCCAGTCAGCTCCAGCCCAGTCCAGACTGTGAGGGGGAACAACAGTTCTCAAGGCAGTTTTGGGTAGAAAGCGAACGAGACCAGCGCTCTTTTGCCGTGTGGCGAAGGCAAAGTCAGAGGCCGAAGGGAGTCCCAACTACCGACCCTACTGGAGCCGTGTGTGTTCTCGAGGTACTGAAACAAAAAAAGAGGGGGAGGGGAAGGGGGAGGGGGTGTTTGGTTTATCAAACCCGGACACACGGCCCCTTTCTTTCCCAAATCCAGCTTTAACCTGGCGGTATAAACGCACCGCCATGGCCCAGGAAACACGGAGCGGCAAAACCAGAGGCGGCCTCCGCGAGTCTCCCGGCCTCCACTGCCAAAAAAAGGGCCCTGCACTCCACCCCGAACCCCCCCCCCCCAAGCCCCCCCCAAGCACCCCCCCCACCCACACGCCCCCCTCCCTCCCCTTCCCAATCCTCAGCCACCGCCGAAAAGCCCGCGCCACAAAGCCGCACATTGATAAAAAAAATAAATAAATAAATAAGTAAAGGAAGGACCGAAGGAGAGAACGCTGCCAGCCTTTCCCTCCTGCCGCATTCACGTTCCGACAGAGCTTCCCTTTCTCTCCCCGCCAGCGCTCCGAGGAGAGGAGGAGAGGAGGAGAGGAGGAGAGGAGGAGAGGAGGAAGGGCTCCTCCCTGCTCCGCTTCACGGCCCCTTTTATCAACCGTTCCTGTTTGACCTTCGCAGAAATCAGCTGTCTGATACCCCAACACCCCCCTTAACCCCCCCCCCCTCAGTATGGGAGAGGGAGGGGGGGGGGGGGGCATGAGGGTATTTAAGATGCTGCTTTCAATCCAAAAACTAAATAAATAAATAAACAAACACTGACATATCAGGAGAGTGGGCACCCTCCCCCCCCCAAACCTCATCCAAAAAAAATACCAAAACCCTGAACGCTGTGAGCTGGATGAAGCTGTAAGCACTGCAGCCCCAAACACGCCGGAAGGAATAACCGCTTTGTGTTACAACAGCGGGGGGGGGGCTTTAATCTCCAACCGGAACAAAACACAAAACACAAATAAATAAATAAATACGCAAAGCCGTGTTGCAGATACCTGCGCTGTCCTTGCAGATATGAAGAGGTGGCTGAATTTCCCCAGACGGGGTGGGAGGGTGGATGTGGGGGGGGGGGGGGGGGGGCGTAGAGCCGATGCTCAAAAAACACACGGAGAATGCACAGCGATAAAACACAAGGACGAGAAAAACATCAACCTCACCAGCTCAATCCGCGGGTGAACTGCGTTGCGTCTCAGCCGAGGCTAATCCCGTTTCGGGAAGGACCCGACGGTGGAGGAAAACCTTCTGCGCTCTCATTCCACCTTTGTAATTAAAATCTGAAATCCCAGTATGCAATTAATATTCTGCACTGCAACATGCTACGTACTATAAACCTCTGCGGACATAAAAATGAAATGTGACGCAGTTTTTATTAATATGACTTCATAAGTAGGCTAGTGGCACACACGTGCTAGGCAGTGCAACACTAAAATAAAATATCACTTTCCGTAAGAGTTCACCTGAGGGAGACGCTGAAAAGTGCTTAATTTGCAGTTTGGGTTCTTCCAAAGCACTTTAAAAATGGTCCAGCAAACCTCTCAGATAAGCTGCACCCCCACCATCTTCTCTAATATTCATGACTAGATGAAAAGAAAGCAGTTTTTATGCTAAAACTTCGTTTTTGTTTCAGCTCGATTTGGAGAGCAAGCTATTGAAATGTATTCAAAACACAACTCTGTTAATCCCTAGCAAATTTGGTACAGCGGTGTCGATGACAAAACGAGACTGTATCGCCGCAGTCAAGAGCTTCCTGTGTACTCCTTATTAAAAATGTTTTGTGAAACCAATTTCATTCCTGACAATAGAGTGTGTCGTAAAAAAAATCTCCCGGCAATAATTAGAAATTGAGAAAAAAATTGGTCTGGAGGTAATTGCACTTGTTTAAATGGAATGGCACAGTCGACATGCAACCGAAAAGACAAAAAAATAATAACATGCAGGCAAAGCTTGACTGCCTTTTCGTTTCGGTCGCGTCTGCGGATTACACGGTAGAGCCTTGGGATGTTTATGATGCGTTTTACTTCAGATTGTTTTGTCGGTTTTTTGTTTCCCCCGATGAACTGAGATCAAGCCTTGAGCCTGTTGGGCCCCAAGACCGCAGTCTGAGAGGTGGCGGTGAAGTTCATTAAGAGGGGCTTTTTTTTCCCCACGGCGGCGGCCCTGACTGCGCCCGAGAACTAAAGTAAAAAATAAATTTAAAAAACTAAAACAAACCGGTGCGTTTGTTACGTGGAGGGAAAACGCGCGCGCACGGACATGCACAAACGGGGAGTTCATAATCACGATAAATAAAAGATGAGCGACGCACTGGAGCCGCATATTCAAGGTTATATTCGAAACCGATGTGCAACATTTATGATCATATATTCAAGGTTAGACAAGAATGGACAAAAAAATAAATAAAATAAAAAGTAATTCTCCATTTCACAGAAGTCCCTCCGGGTAGCTCATAAGTTACACAAGCATTAGTAAGAGTAAATAATGAAATTGAGCTGTACACGGAAGTGATTTTCACTGCTGCAGATGCCCTAGATACAGTCTGCTCCTGGAGTTGCTGGATTTCAGCTCGCGTCCAATCAATAACCACACAAATGACTATGGACAGACAGAATCGCATCAAATCCTTTACAGCAGTAGAGAAAAAACTTGCAAATATCTATGTGGACAGGGAGGAGATAGCATAAATACATAAATATCTGAGTATGTTATCTCTGTGGATAATAAAAATCATCCACCATTTTTTTTTTCTCTCCCAGCTTCTGCATCCCCACACTCTCGCTGTGGCAGAGGCTAGCACTACAGGAGAGGGCAACCTGCGATTTTTCTTTGTTCCCCGTGTTTTGTTTACATTTTTTAAAATTTTGTTGTCACTAAGGAGGTGGTTTGCATGGATGTTGTATATAATTACTAGATGGCACATCCATTCTCTATTGTGGCAGACCAAATTGTAGCCCCATCCCACTCAAGCGGTGGATACACTGCTTATCCTTTTGAAGAGTTCTCAACGTTTCATTTTTTTCAAATTCGCAGTCATTGTTCTCAAAAGCTTTCCAATCACAAGTAGCGATTGTCACATCAGCATTAGAATGTTCAGTAAAGACCATTCTAATCAGATGTTTGTGATGTCACATCTCAAAGGGTTAAATGGCCTGTTGCCTCTCATTACGTGCACTGGCACTTAATGAACTCTGATGGGTGAAACATCTGTTCAATAAATCAGCCTTTTTTTTATCTGCATGTGAACAGTGCGGGCCTCCTCTGTTTTTCTATCTCTGTTTCAGGCTGCGGTAGGCGGGCCAGGCGTAGGGCTGCCCGAAGGCGGCGGCCCCGTCAGGGCGGCTGTGCGCGCGGTTCCACACGGCATTACCGCCGCGTTGGAGGCTGACTTCGCTACACACCCCCGCCCGTGCCCCGCCCGGGCAAGCTGGCCAGGCGATTACAATTAAGCGGCTCTAGTCCCAGAACATCGCCGCACCAGGGCGGGGACCAGCAGGCCTAATCCTCCCCCCCCCCCCCCCCCGTTCCCCCCTCCGCCGGAGAGCCGGTTTCCAAATCTGACGCCTCCGACGCACAGAGGGGGGCGTTCCCTCATCTAGGGCACGGGGCAGAGAGGACGTTGCGGCCCCCGTTCGACTGAATAAAATAAGCCGAACAGCATGGCAACTTGTTTTCTTCGCGTTTCGTAGAACTTCTTTTTTTCCCCCAAATGCTGATTGGACAGGATCTATAAATAAGCCAGAGGAGGGAGACAAATGCAAAACAAAATGGGAGCAAGACGTCATTTTTATCAATTAACTGCCACACGAAATGATCTATGGCTCAAGAGAAGGAGTCCTAGGGGAATACCCCATGAGAAGAGAATCATGGGCAACAATTCGTTTTTTTTTTTTTTTTTTTTTTTTTTTTTTAGTGACAGGGCTTGTCGATTTCACATCGGAAGAGCACTTCAGTTAAACGGAAGGCTTCAATTGGCGATGGCTGAGTGAGTAGCGTCGGAGAGCAGGGAGGAGTTTTTTTACCCAAATCGCTTCGGTAAACAAGTCGCAGAATGAGCGGACCGGTCGAGCCACAGCTGCGTCAGTCAGCGTGAAGGTGTGCGCTAAGCAGGTACATACAGCAAATGAACAATTCCTGAGAACAGCAAGGTGAACAGATGGGGCGACATAGCTCAGGAGGTAAGACCGATTGTCTGGCAGTCGGAGGGTTGCCGGTTCAAACCCCGCCCTGGGCGTGTCGAAGTGTCCTTGAGCAAGACACCAAACCCCTAACTGCTCTGGTGAATGAGAGGCATCAATTGTAAAGCGTTTTGGATAAAAGCGCTATATAAATGCAGTCCATTTACCATTTACCATGAAATTTACACCCCCCCACCACACCCTCCATTCCCCTCCAACTGTGGCGGCAAAGAGGTGGGCAGAAAAAAAAAACATTTGGCCCAATAAACCGTATCAGAGCACTGTAGCGCGCATACTATATGTACAGAGCAGCCTAATTCAATGACACACTTCAGGCAAGAACAGCTGCACTCTCTGGAGCACGGCAAGCGACACAGGATGTTCCATGTAAGCTCTCAACCTAACAAAAAAAAAAAAAAAAGAAATATCAATGTAAAATGCATCGACTCGGCGCTTTTTAATTGATGGTGTACAGATGGCTGAGTAGGTAACAGCACGCTGAACTGCTAGCTTCTGATAATGAGTAGCAGGGCCATTTGGAACCATGCTGTATTAGTGTCTTACGTTGCTAATGCTAACTACGGGATATAGGTATTTGCGTTTTGAGAACATTTTCTCATTCAGACCAGGAGATGACCCAGCAAATACATTTCTGGGTCCAAAAACCTCCTGAATACATTAAACTTGCCATTTCACACCAGGGTTCGCAGACTATTCATGATTTTCAGTGACAAGTAGGGAGTAGAAATCAGCAGAAGGGAGGATGAAAAAAAAAACCATAATTTGGATCGTATCAAAGGCCAACCAAACCAAAATACCAAGAGCTGTTGGATTGGACAGACACCCAAAATTATACGGTATGAGGAAACCACAAAGCGCCGTCCATCCAAAGCAACAGGAAACAATGTGGATTTTCTTCTGTTAAATCTAGAATTCAAATCTCAATTTAAAAATGCTAATTAATGTAATTTTTGGGTCATGTACATAATGGGCATATGGCCCAAATAATACAACTTAAAAAAAAAAAAAAAACCCAACACCATAAGGGCGGTAGCTGCCCAGAGTAAACGACCCAGTGAGGAACGAAAAAGGTAAGTCGAGATCCAGGACGTTTCACAGAGAGGACGTCAGACATCCGAGTCCCTGAGCAAATCACAGACTTAACCGCTTTAAAGAGTTAAAGAAGTGCTCGTGAAAGAAAAAAAAAAAAAACCGTTGGCACCCGATTAAATTAGGAGCATTTAAACTGGGGGCGGGGGGGGTGTGAGGAATTTCAACCCCTCACAAAAGACCGAAAGTGCGATTGAGGTTCACGGGCGTTGGCGGGGTAGGGTTAGGGTTACAGCCGAATAAAACGCACATTAACCAGCGCTTTTTACGAGGGGCACAGGAGAGGAGACAAGCTAACGACTGGCTCGCACTCTCAGGGAAGGGCTTCGCGGGGCCAGGTCAAACAGAAGCTACCCACACTTGCACCCTATTCTCTGGGTACACGCAGGGGATTCAGCGTCTTTAATTACTCTCGCTTGTGCTCAGGCGTCCTTCATTTGCACTTGGGAATTTAAAAAAAATAATAATAATAATAATTAAATAAATAAAATTGGGAAGGGAGCGGATTAACCTCCAGTCGATAACGCCACGCAGCCGAGAGGGCGCTGTGGATCAAAAGCACGCTGCTGACGGGGGTAAAGTAATCCCGCAAAATCTCGTTG